>JADLZK010002598.1:0-43632 GCA_015847255.1 Hyparrhenia diplandra
CCTAAACTTGAAGAAGTGGACCATTAGAGTTTTCTAAGATTCACTTGTCATAGGCCTCAAAGTAGCACGTGTTTAGAGTGAAATCTTGGAATTCCATCGAAAATCTACGGTATTGGAGCCTACGTATCGAAACAAGAAGGGGAGCGACATGAAGGTACATAGGAGTTAGGGTGGATAGGTTAGATGATGGTAGGATCAATTACATTACGTTCCCCAAGCGTTAATATATGTTTACGGATGTGACATTTGGGATTGCTAGTGCCGATTTTAGCGTGAACTCAAAACAAAGAAGTTTCCAATCCCGGCTATAATCGAGCATGACTTTTCGCGGTTGTGGAATCAAATGCCTCAGCCTAGAGAACCTAAACTTGAAGAAGTGGACCATTAGAGAGTTTTTCTAAGATTCACTTGTCATAGGCCTCAAAGTAGCACGTGTTTAGAGTGAAATCTTGGAATTCCATCGAAAATCTACGTATTAGACCTACGTGTCGAAACAAGAAGGGAGCGACATGAAAGGTACATAGGAGTTAGGGTGGATAGGTTAGATGATGGTAGGATCAATTACATTACGTTCCCCAATTGTTAATATATGTTTTGGATGTGACATTTGGAATTTGCTAGTGCCGATTTTAGCGTGAACTCAAAACAAAAGAAGTTTCCAATCCGGCTATAATCGAGCATGACTTTTTCGCGGTTGTGGAATCAAATGCCTCAGCCTAGAGAACCTAAACTTGAAGAAGTGGACCATTAGAGAGTTTTTCTAAGATTCACTTGTCATAGGCCTCAAAGTAGCACGTGTTTAGAGTGAAATCTTGGAATTCCATCGAAAATCTACGTATTAGACCTACGTATCGAAACAAGAAGGGGAGCGACATGAAAGGTACATAGGAGTTAGGGTGGATAGGTTAGATGATGGTAGGATCAATTACATTACGTTCCCCAATTGTTAATATATGTTTTGGATGTGACATTTGGGATTTGCTAGCTAGTGCCGATTTTAGCGTGAACTCAAAACAAAGAGAAGTTTCCAATCGGCTATAATCGAGCATGACTTTTTCGCGGTTGTGGAATCAAATGCCTCAGCCTAGAGAACCTAAACTTGAAGAAGTGGACCATTAGAGTTTTTCTAAGATTCACTTGTCATAGGCCTCAAAGTAGCACGTGTTTAGAGTGAAATCTTGGAATTCCATCGAAAATCTACGTAATGGAGCCTACGTGTCGAAGAAACAAGAAGGGGAGCGACATGAAGGTACATAGGAGTTAGGGTGGATAGGTTAGATGATGGTAGGATCAATTACATTACGTTCCCCAATGTTAATATATGTTTACGGATGTGACATTTTGGACTGCTAGTGCCGATTTTAGCGTGAACTCAAAACAAAAGAAGTTTCCAATCCGGCTATAATCGAGCATGACTTTTCGCGGTTGTGGAATCAAATGCCTCGGCCTAGAGAACCTAAACTTGAAGAAGTGGACCATTAGAGAGTTTTCTAAGATTCACTTGTCATAGGCCTCAAAGTAGCACGTGTTTAGAGTGAAATCTTGGAATTCCATCGAAAATCTACGTGTCGACCTACGTATCAAGAAACAAGAAGGGGAGCGACATGAAAGGTACATAGGAGTTAGGGTGGATAGGTTAGATGATGGTAGGATCAATTACATTACGTTCCCCAACTGTTAATATGTTTTTGGATGTGACATTTGGGATTTGCTAGTCCGATTTTAGCGTGAACTCAAAACAAGAGAAGTTTCCAATCCGGCTATAATCGAGCATGACTTTTTCGCGGTTGTGGAATCAAATGCCTCGCCTAGAGAACCTAAACTTGAAGAAGTGGACCATTAGAGAGTTTTTCTAAGATTCACTTGTCATAGGCCTCAAAGTAGCACGTGTTTAGAGTGAAATCTTGGAATTCCATCGAAAATCTACGTAATGGACCTACGTATCGAAACAAGAAGGGAGCGACATGAAAGGTACATAGGAGTTAGGGTGGATAGGTTAGATGATGGTAGGATCAATTACATTACGTTCCCCAATTGTTAATATATGTTTTGGATGTGACATTTGGGATTTGCTAGTGCCGATTTTAGCGTGAACTCAAAACAAAGAGAAGTTTCCAATCCGGCTATAATCGAGCATGACTTTTTCGCGGTTGTGGAATCAAATGCCTCAGCCTAGAGAACCTAAACTTGAAGAAGTGGACCATTAGAGAGTTTTCTAAGATTCACTTGTCATAGGCCTCAAAGTAGCACGTGTTTAGAGTGAAATCTTGGAATTCCATCGAAAATCTACGTAATAGACCTCGTATCGAAACAAGAAGGGAGCGACATGAAAGGTACATAGGAGTTAGGGTGGATAGGTTAGATGATGGTAGGATCAATTACATTACGTTCCCCAATTGTTAATATATGTTTTGGATGTGACATTTGGGATTTGCTAGTGCCGATTTTAGCGTGAACTCAAAACAAAAGAAGTTTCCAATCCGGCTATAATCGAGCAAGACTTTTTTTCGCGGTTGTGGAATCAAATGCCTCAGCCTAGAGAACCTAAACTTGAAGAAGTGGACCATTAGAGAGTTTTTCTAAGATTCACTTGTCATAGGCCTCAAAGTAGCACGTGTTTAGAGTGAAATCTTGGAATTCCATCGAAAATCTACGTAATGGACCTACGTATCGAAACAACAAGAAGGGAGCGACATGAAAGGTACATAGGAGTTAGGGTGGATAGGTTAGATGATGGTAGGATCAATTACATTACGTTCCCCAATTGTTAATATATGTTTCTGGATGTGACATTTGGGATTTGCTAGTGCCGATTTTAGCGTGAACTCAAAACAAAGAGAAGTTTCCAATCCGGCTATAATCGAGCATGACTTTTTCGCGGTTGTGGAATCAAATGCCTTAGCCTAGAGAACCTAAACTTGAAGAAGTGGACCATTAGAGTTTTCTAAGATTCACTTGTCATAGGCCTCAAAGTAGCACGTGTTTAGAGTGAAATCTTGGAATTCCATCGAAAATCTACGTAATGGACCTACGTATCGAAACAAGAAGGGGAGCGACATGAAAGGTACATAGGAGTTAGGGTGGATAGGTTAGATGATGGTAGGATCAATTACATTACGTTCCCCAATTTGTTAATATATGTTTGGATGTGACATTTGGGATTTGCTAGTGCCGATTTTAGCGTGAACTCAAAACAAAGAGAAGTTTCCAATCCGGCTATAATCGAGCATGACTTTTTCGCGGTTGTGGAATCAAATGCCTCAGCCTAGAGAACCTAAACTTGAAGAAGTGGACCATTAGAGAGTTTTCTAAGATTCACTTGTCATAGGCCTCAAAGTAGCACGTGTTTAGAGTGAAATCTTGGAATTCCATCGAAAATCTACGTAATGGAGCCTACGTGTCGAGAAACAAGAAGGGAGCGACATGAAAGGTACATAGGAGTTAGGGTGGATAGGTTAGATGATGGTAGGATCAATTACATTACGTTCCCCAATTGTTAATATATGTTTGGATGTGACATTTGGAATTTGCTAGTGCCGATTTTAGCGTGAACTCAAAACAAAAGAAGTTTCCAATCCGGCTATAATCGAGCATGACTTTTTTGCGGTTGTGGAATCAAATGCCTCAGCCTAGAGAACCTAAACTTGAAGAAGTGGACCATTAGAGAGTTTTCTAAGATTCACTTGTCATAGGCCTCAAAGTAGCACGTGTTTAGAGTGAAATCTTGGAATTCCATCGAAAATCTACGTAATAGACCTACGTATCGAAACAAGAAGGGAGCGACATGAAAGGTACATAGGAGTTAGGGTGGATAGGTTAGATGATGGTAGGATCAATTACATTACGTTCCCCAATTGTTAATATATGTTTACGGATGTGACATTTGGGATTTGCTAGTGCCGATTTTAGCGTGAACTCAAAACAAAAGAAGTTTCCAATCCGGCTATAATCGAGCATGACTTTTTTTCGCGGTTGTGGAATCAAATGCCTCAGCCTAGAGAACCTAAACTTGAAGAAGTGGACCATTAGAGAGTTTTTCTAAGATTCACTTGTCATAGGCCTCAAAGTAGCACGTGTTTAGAGTGAAATCTTGGAATTCCATCGAAAATCTACGTGTGTCGACCTACGTATCGAAACAACAAGAGGGAGCGACATGAAAGGTACATAGGAGTTAGGGTGGATAGGTTAGATGATGGTAGGATCAATTACATTACGTTCCCCAAGCTGTTAATATATGTTTTGGATGTGACATTTGGGGTTGCTAGTGCCGATTTTAGCGTGAACTCAAAACAAAAGAAGTTTCCAATCCGGCTATAATCGAGCATGACTTTTTCGCGGTTGTGGAATCAAATGCCTCAGCCTAGAGAACCTAAACTTGAAGAAGTGGACCATTAGAGTTTTTCTAAGATTCACTTGTCATAGGCCTCAAAGTAGCACGTGTTTAGAGTGAAATCTTGGAATTCCATCGAAAATCTCGTGTGGACCTACGTATCGAAACAAGAGGGGAGCGACATGAAAGGTACATAGGAGTTAGGGTGGATAGGTTAGATGATGGTAGGATCAATTACATTACGTTCCCCAACTGTTAATATATGTTTACGGATGTGACATTTGGGATTTGCTAGTGCCGATTTTAGCGTGAACTCAAAACAAAGAGAAGTTTCCAATCCGGCTATAATCGAGCATGACTTTTTCGCGGTTGTGGAATCAAATGCCTTAGCCTAGAGAACCTAAACTTGAAGAAGTGGACCATTAGAGAGTTTTCTAAGATTCACTTGTCATAGGCCTCAAAGTAGCACGTGTTTAGAGTGAAATCTTGGAATTCCATCGAAAATCTCGTAATGGACCTACGTATCGAAACAAGAGGAGCGACATGAAAGGTACATAGGAGTTAGGGTGGATAGGTTAGATGATGGTAGGATCAATTACATTACGTTCCCCAATTGTTAATATATGTTTGGATGTGACATTTGGATTGCTAGTGCCGATTTTAGCGTGAACTCAAAACAAAAGAAGTTTCCAATCCGGCTATAATCGAGCATGACTTTTTTCGCGGTTGTGGAATCAAATGCCTTAGCCTAGAGAACCTAAACTTGAAGAAGTGGACCATTAGAGTTTTTCTAAGATTCACTTGTCATAGGCCTCAAAGTAGCACGTGTTTAGAGTGAAATCTTGGAATTCCATCGAAAATCTACGTATGGACCTACGTATCGAAACAAGAAGGGGAGCGACATGAAAGGTACATAGGAGTTAGGGTGGATAGGTTAGATGATGGTAGGATCAATTACATTACGTTCCCCAAGCTGTTAATATATGTTTTTGGATGTGACATTTGGGATTGCTAGTGCCGATTTTAGCGTGAACTCAAAACAAAGAGAAGTTTCCAATCCGGCTATAATCGAGCATGACTTTTTCGCGGTTGTGGAATCAAATGCCTCAGCCTAGAGAACCTAAACTTGAAGAAGTGGACCATTAGAGTTTTTCTAAGATTCACTTGTCATAGGCCTCAAAGTAGCACGTGTTTAGAGTGAAATCTTGGAATTCCATCGAAAATCTACGTGTCGACCTACGTCTTCGAAACAAGAAGGGAGCGACATGAAAGGTACATAGGAGTTAGGGTGGATAGGTTAGATGATGGTAGGATCAATTACATTACGTTCCCCAAGCTGTTAATATATGTTTGGATGTGACATTTGGGATTTGCTAGTGCCGATTTTAGCGTGAACTCAAAACAAAAGAAGTTTCCAATCCGGCTATAATCGAGCATGACTTTTTCGCGGTTGTGGAATCAAATGCCTCAGCCTAGAGAACCTAAACTTGAAGAAGTGGACCATTAGAGAGTTTTTCTAAGATTCACTTGTCATAGGCCTCAAAGTAGCACGTGTTTAGAGTGAAATCTTGGAATTCCATCGAAAATCTCGTAATGGAGCCTACGTCGAAGAAACAAGAAGGGAGCGACATGAAGGTACATAGGAGTTAGGGTGGATAGGTTAGATGATGGTAGGATCAATTACATTACGTTCCCCAAGCTGTTAATATATGTTTACGGATGTGACATTTGGGATTTGCTAGTGCCGATTTTAGCGTGAACTCAAAACAAAGAGAAGTTTCCAATCCGGCTATAATCGAGCATGACTTTTTCGCGGTTGTGGAATCAAATGCCTCAGCCTAGAGAACCTAAACTTGAAGAAGTGGACCATTAGAGAGTTTTTTCTAAGATTCACTTGTCATAGGCCTCAAAGTAGCACGTGTTTAGAGTGAAATCTTGGAATTCCATCGAAAATCTCGTGTCGACCTACGTATCGAAACAAGAAGGGAGCGACATGAAAGGTACATAGGAGTTAGGGTGGATAGGTTAGATGATGGTAGGATCAATTACATTACGTTCCCCAACTGTTAATATATGTTTTGGATGTGACATTTGGGATTTGCTAGTGCCGATTTTAGCGTGAACTCAAAACAAAGAGAAGTTTCCAATCCGGCTATAATCGAGCATGACTTTTTCGCGGTTGTGGAATCAAATGCCTCAGCCTAGAGAACCTAAACTTGAAGAAGTGGACCATTAGAGTTTTTCTAAGATTCACTTGTCATAGGCCTCAAAGTAGCACGTGTTTAGAGTGAAATCTTGGAATTCCATCGAAAATCTACGTAATGGACCTACGTCTCGAAACAAGAAGGGAGCGACATGAAAGGTACATAGGAGTTAGGGTGGATAGGTTAGATGATGGTAGGATCAATTACATTACGTTCCCCAATTGTTAATATATGTTTACGGATGTGACATTTGGGAATTTGCTAGTGCCGATTTTAGCGTGAACTCAAAACAAAGAGAAGTTTCCAATCCGGCTATAATCGAGCATGACTTTTTTTCGCGGTTGTGGAATCAAATGCCTCAGCCTAGAGAACCTAAACTTGAAGAAGTGGACCATTAGAGTTTTCTAAGATTCACTTGTCATAGGCCTCAAAGTAGCACGTGTTTAGAGTGAAATCTTGGAATTCCATCGAAAATCTACGTGTCGAGCCTACGTATCGAAACAAGAAGGGGAGCGACATGAAAGGTACATAGGAGTTAGGGTGGATAGGTTAGATGATGGTAGGATCAATTACATTACGTTCCCCAAATTGTTAATATATGTTTGGATGTGACATTTGGGATTTGCTAGTGCCGATTTTAGCGTGAACTCAAAACAAAGAGAAGTTTCCAATCCGGCTATAATCGAGCATGACTTTTTCGCGGTTGTGGAATCAAATGCCTCAGCCTAGAGAACCTAAACTTGAAGAAGTGGACCATTAGAGAGTTTTTCTAAGATTCACTTGTCATAGGCCTCAAAGTAGCACGTGTTTAGAGTGAAATCTTGGAATTCCATCGAAAATCTACGTAATGGACCTACGTATCGAAACAAGAAGGGAGCGACATGAAAGGTACATAGGAGTTAGGGTGGATAGGTTAGATGATGGTAGGATCAATTACATTACGTTCCCCAAATTGTTAATATATGTTTGGATGTGACATTTGGGATTTGCTAGTGCCGATTTTAGCGTGAACTCAAAACAAAGAGAAGTTTCCAATCCGGCTATAATCGAGCATGACTTTTTTTTCGCGGTTGTGGAATCAAATGCCTCAGCCTAGAGAACCTAAACTTGAAGAAGTGGACCATTAGAGAGTTTTCTAAGATTCACTTGTCATAGGCCTCAAAGTAGCACGTGTTTAGAGTGAAATCTTGGAATTCCATCGAAAATCTACGTAATGGACCTACGTATCGAAACAAGAAGGGGAGCGACATGAAAGGTACATAGGAGTTAGGGTGGATAGGTTAGATGATGGTAGGATCAATTACATTACGTTCCCCAATTGTTAATATATGTTTTGGATGTGACATTTGGGATTGCTAGTGCCGATTTTAGCGTGAACTCAAAACAAAAGAAGTTTCCAATCCGGCTATAATCGAGCATGACTTTTTCGCGGTTGTGGAATCAAATGCCTCAGCCTAGAGAACCTAAACTTGAAGAAGTGGACCATTAGAGTTTTTCTAAGATTCACTTGTCATAGGCCTCAAAGTAGCACGTGTTTAGAGTGAAATCTTGGAATTCCATCGAAAATCTACGTGTCGACCTACGTATCGAAACAAAAGGGAGCGACATGAAGGTACATAGGAGTTAGGGTGGATAGGTTAGATGATGGTAGGATCAATTACATTACGTTCCCCAACTGTTAATATATGTTTTTGGATGTGACATTTGGGATTTGCTAGTGCCGATTTTAGCGTGAACTCAAAACAAAAGAAGTTTCCAATCCGGCTATAATCGAGCATGACTTTTTCGCGGTTGTGGAATCAAATGCCTCAGCCTAGAGAACCTAAACTTGAAGAAGTGGACCATTAGAGAGTTTTTCTAAGATTCACTTGTCATAGGCCTCAAAGTAGCACGTGTTTAGAGTGAAATCTTGGAATTCCATCGAAAATCTCGTATTGGACCTACGTGTCGAAACAAGAAGGGGAGCGACATGAAAGGTACATAGGAGTTAGGGTGGATAGGTTAGATGATGGTAGGATCAATTACATTACGTTCCCCAATTGTTAATATATGTTTTGGATGTGACATTTGGGATTTGCTAGTGCCGATTTTAGCGTGAACTCAAAACAAAGAGAAGTTTCCAATCCGGCTATAATCGAGCATGACTTTTTCGCGGTTGTGGAATCAAATGCCTCAGCCTAGAGAACCTAAACTTGAAGAAGTGGACCATTAGAGAGTTTTTCTAAGATTCACTTGTCATAGGCCTCAAAGTAGCACGTGTTTAGAGTGAAATCTTGGAATTCCATCGAAAATCTACGTAATGGACCTACGTATCGAAACAAGAAGGGGAGCGACATGAAAGGTACATAGGAGTTAGGGTGGATAGGTTAGATGATGGTAGGATCAATTACATTACGTTCCCCAACTGTTAATATATGTTTGGATGTGACATTTGGGATTTGCTAGTGCCGATTTTAGCGTGAACTCAAAACAAAAGAAGTTTCCAATCCGGCTATAATCGAGCATGACTTTTTTTCGCGGTTGTGGAATCAAATGCCTCAGCCTAGAGAACCTAAACTTGAAGAAGTGGACCATTAGAGAGTTTTTCTAAGATTCACTTGTCATAGGCCTCAAAGTAGCACGTGTTTAGAGTGAAATCTTGGAATTCCATCGAAAATCTACGTATTAGACCTACGTATCGAAACAAGAAGGGAGCGACATGAAAGGTACATAGGAGTTAGGGTGGATAGGTTAGATGATGGTAGGATCAATTACATTACGTTCCCCAACTTTGTTAATATATGTTTGGATGTGACATTTGGGATTTGCTAGTGCCGATTTTAGCGTGAACTCAAAACAAAGAGAAGTTTCCAATCCGGCTATAATCGAGCATGACTTTTTCGCGGTTGTGGAATCAAATGCCTCAGCCTAGAGAACCTAAACTTGAAGAAGTGGACCATTAGAGTTTTCTAAGATTCACTTGTCATAGGCCTCAAAGTAGCACGTGTTTAGAGTGAAATCTTGGAATTCCATCGAAAATCTACGTATTGGACCTACGTGTAGAAACAAGAAGGGAGCGACATGAAAGGTACATAGGAGTTAGGGTGGATAGGTTAGATGATGGTAGGATCAATTACATTACGTTCCCCAATTGTTAATATATGTTTGGATGTGACATTTGGGATTTGCTAGTGCCGATTTTAGCGTGAACTCAAAACAAAGAGAAGTTTCCAATCCGGCTATAATCGAGCATGACTTTTTCGCGGTTGTGGAATCAAATGCCTCAGCCTAGAGAACCTAAACTTGAAGAAGTGGACCATTAGAGAGTTTTTCTAAGATTCACTTGTCATAGGCCTCAAAGTAGCACGTGTTTAGAGTGAAATCTTGGAATTCCATCGAAAATCTCGTATTAGACCTACGTATCGAAACAAGAAGGGGAGCGACATGAAAGGTACATAGGAGTTAGGGTGGATAGGTTAGATGATGGTAGGATCAATTACATTACGTTCCCCAAGCTGTTAATATATGTTTGGATGTGACATTTGGAATTTGCTAGTGCCGATTTTAGCGTGAACTCAAAACAAAGAGAAGTTTCCAATCCGGCTATAATCGAGCATGACTTTTTCGCGGTTGTGGAATCAAATGCCTCAGCCTAGAGAACCTAAACTTGAAGAAGTGGACCATTAGAGAGTTTTCTAAGATTCACTTGTCATAGGCCTCAAAGTAGCACGTGTTTAGAGTGAAATCTTGGAATTCCATCGAAAATCTACTGTATGGAGCCTACGTATCGAAACAAGAAGGGGAGCGACATGAAAGGTACATAGGAGTTAGGGTGGATAGGTTAGATGATGGTAGGATCAATTACATTACGTTCCCCAAGCTGTTAATATATGTTTGGATGTGACATTTGGGATTGCTAGTGCCGATTTTAGCGTGAACTCAAAACAAAGAGAAGTTTCCAATCCGGCTATAATCGAGCATGACTTTTTCGCGGTTGTGGAATCAAATGCCTCAGCCTAGAGAACCTAAACTTGAAGAAGTGGACCATTAGAGTTTTTCTAAGATTCACTTGTCATAGGCCTCAAAGTAGCACGTGTTTAGAGTGAAATCTTGGAATTCCATCGAAAATCTACGTAATGGAGCCTACGTATCGAAACAAGAAGGGAGCGACATGAAAGGTACATAGGAGTTAGGGTGGATAGGTTAGATGATGGTAGGATCAATTACATTACGTTCCCCAAGCTGTTAATATATGTTTACGGATGTGACATTTGGGACTGCTAGTGCCGATTTTAGCGTGAACTCAAAACAAAGAGAAGTTTCCAATCCGGCTATAATCGAGCATGACTTTTTCGCGGTTGTGGAATCAAATGCCTCAGCCTAGAGAACCTAAACTTGAAGAAGTGGACCATTAGAGTTTTTCTAAGATTCACTTGTCATAGGCCTCAAAGTAGCACGTGTTTAGAGTGAAATCTTGGAATTCCATCGAAAATCTACGTGTCGACCTACGTATCAGAAACAAGAGGGGAGCGACATGAAAGGTACATAGGAGTTAGGGTGGATAGGTTAGATGATGGTAGGATCAATTACATTACGTTCCCCAACTGTTAATATATGTTTCGGATGTGACATTTGGGATTTGCTAGTGCCGATTTTAGCGTGAACTCAAAACAAAGAGAAGTTTCCAATCCGGCTATAATCGAGCATGACTTTTTCGCGGTTGTGGAATCAAATGCCTCAGCCTAGAGAACCTAAACTTGAAGAAGTGGACCATTAGAGTTTTTCTAAGATTCACTTGTCATAGGCCTCAAAGTAGCACGTGTTTAGAGTGAAATCTTGGAATTCCATCGAAAATCTACGTAATCGAGCCTACGTATCGAAACAAGAAGGGGAGCGACATGAAAGGTACATAGGAGTTAGGGTGGATAGGTTAGATGATGGTAGGATCAATTACATTACGTTCCCCAAATTGTTAATATATGTTTGGATGTGACATTTGGGATTTGCTAGTGCCGATTTTAGCGTGAACTCAAAACAAAGAGAAGTTTCCAATCCGGCTATAATCGAGCATGACTTTTTCGCGGTTGTGGAATCAAATGCCTCAGCCTAGAGAACCTAAACTTGAAGAAGTGGACCATTAGAGAGTTTTTCTAAGATTCACTTGTCATAGGCCTCAAAGTAGCACGTGTTTAGAGTGAAATCTTGGAATTCCATCGAAAAATCTACGTGTGGACCTACGTATCGAAACAAGAAAGGGAGCGACATGAAAGGTACATAGGAGTTAGGGTGGATAGGTTAGATGATGGTAGGATCAATTACATTACGTTCCCCAATTGTTAATATATGTTTACGGATGTGACATTTGGGATTTGCTAGTGCCGATTTTAGCGTGAACTCAAAACAAAGAGAAGTTTCCAATCCGGCTATAATCGAGCATGACTTTTTTCGCGGTTGTGGAATCAAATGCCTCAGCCTAGAGAACCTAAACTTGAAGAAGTGGACCATTAGAGAGTTTTTCTAAGATTCACTTGTCATAGGCCTCAAAGTAGCACGTGTTTAGAGTGAAATCTTGGAATTCCATCGAAAATCTACGTGTCGAGCCTACGTATCGAAACAAGAAGGGGAGCGACATGAAAGGTACATAGGAGTTAGGGTGGATAGGTTAGATGATGGTAGGATCAATTACATTACGTTCCCAAATTTGTTAATATATGTTTACGGATGTGACATTTGGGATTGCTAGTGCCGATTTTAGCGTGAACTCAAAACAAAAGAAGTTTCCAATCCGGCTATAATCGAGCATGACTTTTTCGCGGTTGTGGAATCAAATGCCTCAGCCTAGAGAACCTAAACTTGAAGAAGTGGACCATTAGAGAGTTTTTCTAAGATTCACTTGTCATAGGCCTCAAAGTAGCACGTGTTTAGAGTGAAATCTTGGAATTCCATCGAAAATCTACGTATTAGAGCCTACGTGTCGAAACAAGAAGGGAGCGACATGAAAGGTACATAGGAGTTAGGGTGGATAGGTTAGATGATGGTAGGATCAATTACATTACGTTCCCCAATTGTTAATATATGTTTGGATGTGACATTTGAATTTGCTAGTGCCGATTTTAGCGTGAACTCAAAACAAAAGAAGTTTCCAATCCGGCTATAATCGAGCATGACTTTTTCGCGGTTGTGGAATCAAATGCCTCAGCCTAGAGAACCTAAACTTGAAGAAGTGGACCATTAGAGAGTTTTTCTAAGATTCACTTGTCATAGGCCTCAAAGTAGCACGTGTTTAGAGTGAAATCTTGGAATTCCATCGAAAATCTACGTAATGGACCTACGTATCGAAACAAGAAGGGGAGCGACATGAAAGGTACATAGGAGTTAGGGTGGATAGGTTAGATGATGGTAGGATCAATTACATTACGTTCCCCAAGCTGTTAATATATGTTTGGATGTGACATTTGGGATTTGCTAGTGCCGATTTTAGCGTGAACTCAAAACAAAAGAAGTTTCCAATCCGGCTATAATCGAGCATGACTTTTTCGCGGTTGTGGAATCAAATGCCTCAGCCTAGAGAACCTAAACTTGAAGAAGTGGACCATTAGAGTTTTTCTAAGATTCACTTGTCATAGGCCTCAAAGTAGCACGTGTTTAGAGTGAAATCTTGGAATTCCATCGAAAATCTACGTGTCGACCTACGTATCGAAACAACAAAGGGAGCGACATGAAAGGTACATAGGAGTTAGGGTGGATAGGTTAGATGATGGTAGGATCAATTACATTACGTTCCCCAAATTGTTAATATATGTTTGGATGTGACATTTGGGATTTGCTAGTGCCGATTTTAGCGTGAACTCAAAACAAAGAAGTTTCCAATCCGGCTATAATCGAGCATGACTTTTCGCGGTTGTGGAATCAAATGCCTCAGCCTAGAGAACCTAAACTTGAAGAAGTGGACCATTAGAGAGTTTTTCTAAGATTCACTTGTCATAGGCCTCAAAGTAGCACGTGTTTAGAGTGAAATCTTGGAATTCCATCGAAAATCTACGTAATGGACCTACGTATCGAGAAACAAGAAGGGGAGCGACATGAAGGTACATAGGAGTTAGGGTGGATAGGTTAGATGATGGTAGGATCAATTACATTACGTTCCCCAAGCTGTTAATATATGTTTTGGATGTGACATTTGGGATTTGCTAGTCTGCCGATTTTAGCGTGAACTCAAAACAAAGAGAAGTTTCCAATCCGGCTATAATCGAGCATGACTTTTTTCGCGGTTGTGGAATCAAATGCCTCAGCCTAGAGAACCTAAACTTGAAGAAGTGGACCATTAGAGTTTTTCTAAGATTCACTTGTCATAGGCCTCAAAGTAGCACGTGTTTAGAGTGAAATCTTGGAATTCCATCGAAAATCTACGTAATGGACCTACGTGTCGAAACAAGAAGGGGAGCGACATGAAAGGTACATAGGAGTTAGGGTGGATAGGTTAGATGATGGTAGGATCAATTACATTACGTTCCCCAAGCTGTTAATATATGTTTACGGATGTGACATTTGGGATTGCTAGTGCCGATTTTAGCGTGAACTCAAAACAAAGAGAAGTTTCCAATCCGGCTATAATCGAGCATGACTTTTTCGCGGTTGTGGAATCAAATGCCTCAGCCTAGAGAACCTAAACTTGAAGAAGTGGACCATTAGAGAGTTTTTCTAAGATTCACTTGTCATAGGCCTCAAAGTAGCACGTGTTTAGAGTGAAATCTTGGAATTCCATCGAAAATCTACGTATGTAGACCTACGTATCGAAACAAAAGGGGAGCGACATGAAAGGTACATAGGAGTTAGGGTGGATAGGTTAGATGATGGTAGGATCAATTACATTACGTTCCCCAAATTGTTAATATATGTTTGGATGTGACATTTGGGATTTGCTAGTGCCGATTTTAGCGTGAACTCAAAACAAAGAGAAGTTTCCAATCCGGCTATAATCGAGCATGACTTTTTCGCGGTTGTGGAATCAAATGCCTCAGCCTAGAGAACCTAAACTTGAAGAAGTGGACCATTAGAGTTTTTCTAAGATTCACTTGTCATAGGCCTCAAAGTAGCACGTGTTTAGAGTGAAATCTTGGAATTCCATCGAAAATCTACGTGTCGACCTACGTATCGAAACAAGAAAGGGAGCGACATGAAAGGTACATAGGAGTTAGGGTGGATAGGTTAGATGATGGTAGGATCAATTACATTACGTTCCCCAAATTGTTAATATATGTTTCGGATGTGACATTTGGGATTTGCTAGTGCCGATTTTAGCGTGAACTCAAAACAAAAGAAGTTTCCAATCCGGCTATAATCGAGCATGACTTTTTCGCGGTTGTGGAATCAAATGCCTCAGCCTAGAGAACCTAAACTTGAAGAAGTGGACCATTAGAGTTTTTCTAAGATTCACTTGTCATAGGCCTCAAAGTAGCACGTGTTTAGAGTGAAATCTTGGAATTCCATCGAAAATCTACGTAATCGACCTACGTGTCGAAACAAGAAGGGAGCGACATGAAAGGTACATAGGAGTTAGGGTGGATAGGTTAGATGATGGTAGGATCAATTACATTACGTTCCCCAAGCTGTTAATATATGTTTTGGATGTGACATTTGGGATTTGCTAGTGCCGATTTTAGCGTGAACTCAAAACAAAGAGAAGTTTCCAATCCGGCTATAATCGAGCATGACTTTTTCGCGGTTGTGGAATCAAATGCCTCGGCCTAGAGAACCTAAACTTGAAGAAGTGGACCATTAGAGTTTTTCTAAGATTCACTTGTCATAGGCCTCAAAGTAGCACGTGTTTAGAGTGAAATCTTGGAATTCCATCGAAAATCTACGTAATGGACCTACGTGTCGAAACAAGAAGGGAGCGACATGAAAGGTACATAGGAGTTAGGGTGGATAGGTTAGATGATGGTAGGATCAATTACATTACGTTCCCCAATTGTTAATATATGTTTGGATGTGACATTTGGGATTTGCTAGCGCCGATTTTAGCGTGAACTCAAAACAAAAGAAGTTTCCAATCCGGCTATAATCGAGCATGACTTTTTCGCGGTTGTGGAATCAAATGCCTCAGCCTAGAGAACCTAAACTTGAAGAAGTGGACCATTAGAGTTTTTCTAAGATTCACTTGTCATAGGCCTCAAAGTAGCACGTGTTTAGAGTGAAATCTTGGAATTCCATCGAAAATCTACGTAATGGACCTACGTGTCGAAACAAGAAGGGGAGCGACATGAAAGGTACATAGGAGTTAGGGTGGATAGGTTAGATGATGGTAGGATCAATTACATTACGTTCCCCAACTGTTAATATATGTTTTTGGATGTGACATTTGGGATTTGCTAGTGCCGATTTTAGCGTGAACTCAAAACAAAGAGAAGTTTCCAATCCGGCTATAATCGAGCATGACTTTTTCGCGGTTGTGGAATCAAATGCCTCAGCCTAGAGAACCTAAACTTGAAGAAGTGGACCATTAGAGTTTTTCTAAGATTCACTTGTCATAGGCCTCAAAGTAGCACGTGTTTAGAGTGAAATCTTGGAATTCCATCGAAAATCTACGTGTCGACCTACGTATCGAAACAAGAAGGGAGCGACATGAAAGGTACATAGGAGTTAGGGTGGATAGGTTAGATGATGGTAGGATCAATTACATTACGTTCCCCAAGCTGTTAATATATGTTTTTGGATGTGACATTTGGAATTTGCTAGTGCCGATTTTAGCGTGAACTCAAAACAAAAGAAGTTTCCAATCCGGCTATAATCGAGCATGACTTTTTTCGCGGTTGTGGAATCAAATGCCTCAGCCTAGAGAACCTAAACTTGAAGAAGTGGACCATTAGAGAGTTTTTCTAAGATTCACTTGTCATAGGCCTCAAAGTAGCACGTGTTTAGAGTGAAATCTTGGAATTCCATCGAAAATCTACGTAATCGACCTACGTCTGAAGAAACAAGAAGGGAGCGACATGAAAGGTACATAGGAGTTAGGGTGGATAGGTTAGATGATGGTAGGATCAATTACATTACGTTCCCCAATTGTTAATATATGTTTTTGGATGTGACATTTGGGATTTGCTAGTGCCGATTTTAGCGTGAACTCAAAACAAAGAGAAGTTTCCAATCCGGCTATAATCGAGCATGACTTTTTCGCGGTTGTGGAATCAAATGCCTCAGCCTAGAGAACCTAAACTTGAAGAAGTGGACCATTAGAGTTTTTCTAAGATTCACTTGTCATAGGCCTCAAAGTAGCACGTGTTTAGAGTGAAATCTTGGAATTCCATCGAAAATCTACGTAATGGACCTACGTATCGAAACAAGAAGGGGAGCGACATGAAAGGTACATAGGAGTTAGGGTGGATAGGTTAGATGATGGTAGGATCAATTACATTACGTTCCCCAACTGTTAATATATGTTTGGATGTGACATTTGGGATTTGCTAGTGCCGATTTTAGCGTGAACTCAAAACAAAGAGAAGTTTCCAATCCGGCTATAATCGAGCATGACTTTTTCGCGGTTGTGGAATCAAATGCCTCAGCCTAGAGAACCTAAACTTGAAGAAGTGGACCATTAGAGAGTTTTTCTAAGATTCACTTGTCATAGGCCTCAAAGTAGCACGTGTTTAGAGTGAAATCTTGGAATTCCATCGAAAATCTACGTAATCGACCTACGTATCGAAACAAGAAGGGGAGCGACATGAAAGGTACATAGGAGTTAGGGTGGATAGGTTAGATGATGGTAGGATCAATTACATTACGTTCCCCAATTGTTAATATATGTTTGGATGTGACATTTGGGATTTGCTAGTGCCGATTTTAGCGTGAACTCAAAACAAAGAGAAGTTTCCAATCCGGCTATAATCGAGCATGACTTTTTCGCGGTTGTGGAATCAAATGCCTCAGCCTAGAGAACCTAAACTTGAAGAAGTGGACCATTAGAGAGTTTTTCTAAGATTCACTTGTCATAGGCCTCAAAGTAGCACGTGTTTAGAGTGAAATCTTGGAATTCCATCGAAAATCTACGTAATCGACCTACGTGTCGAAACAAGAAGGGGAGCGACATGAAAGGTACATAGGAGTTAGGGTGGATAGGTTAGATGATGGTAGGATCAATTACATTACGTTCCCCCAATTGTTAATATATGTTTACGGATGTGACATTTGGGATTTGCTAGTGCCGATTTTAGCGTGAACTCAAAACAAAGAGAAGTTTCCAATCCGGCTATAATCGAGCATGACTTTTTCGCGGTTGTGGAATCAAATGCCTCAGCCTAGAGAACCTAAACTTGAAGAAGTGGACCATTAGAGTTTTTCTAAGATTCACTTGTCATAGGCCTCAAAGTAGCACGTGTTTAGAGTGAAATCTTGGAATTCCATCGAAAATCTACGTAATGGAGACCTACGTATCGAAACAACAAGGGGAGCGACATGAAAGGTACATAGGAGTTAGGGTGGATAGGTTAGATGATGGTAGGATCAATTACATTACGTTCCCCAACTGTTAATATATGTTTTTGGATGTGACATTTGGGATTTGCTAGTGCCGATTTTAGCGTGAACTCAAAACAAAGAGAAGTTTCCAATCCGGCTATAATCGAGCATGACTTTTTCGCGGTTGTGGAATCAAATGCCTCAGCCTAGAGAACCTAAACTTGAAGAAGTGGACCATTAGAGAGTTTTTCTAAGATTCACTTGTCATAGGCCTCAAAGTAGCACGTGTTTAGAGTGAAATCTTGGAATTCCATCGAAAATCTACGTAATGGAGCCTACGTATCGAAACAAGAAGGGGAGCGACATGAAAGGTACATAGGAGTTAGGGTGGATAGGTTAGATGATGGTAGGATCAATTACATTACGTTCCCCAATTGTTAATATATGTTTGGATGTGACATTTGGGATTGCTAGTGCCGATTTTAGCGTGAACTCAAAACAAAAGAAGTTTCCAATCCGGCTATAATCGAGCATGACTTTTTCGCGGTTGTGGAATCAAATGCCTCAGCCTAGAGAACCTAAACTTGAAGAAGTGGACCATTAGAGAGTTTTCTAAGATTCACTTGTCATAGGCCTCAAAGTAGCACGTGTTTAGAGTGAAATCTTGGAATTCCATCGAAAATCTCGTAATGGAGCCTACGTATCGAAACAAGAAGGGGAGCGACATGAAAGGTACATAGGAGTTAGGGTGGATAGGTTAGATGATGGTAGGATCAATTACATTACGTTCCCCAATTTGTTAATATATGTTTGGATGTGACATTTGGGATTTGCTAGTGCCGATTTTAGCGTGAACTCAAAACAAAAGAAGTTTCCAATCCGGCTATAATCGAGCATGACTTTTTCGCGGTTGTGGAATCAAATGCCTCAGCCTAGAGAACCTAAACTTGAAGAAGTGGACCATTAGAGAGTTTTTCTAAGATTCACTTGTCATAGGCCTCAAAGTAGCACGTGTTTAGAGTGAAATCTTGGAATTCCATCGAAAATCTACGTAATGGAGCCTACGTATCGAAACAAGAAGGGGAGCGACATGAAAGGTACATAGGAGTTAGGGTGGATAGGTTAGATGATGGTAGGATCAATTACATTACGTTCCCCAACTGTTAATATATGTTTGGATGTGACATTTGGGATTTGCTAGTGCCGATTTTAGCGTGAACTCAAAACAAAGAGAAGTTTCCAATCCGGCTATAATCGAGCATGACTTTTTCGCGGTTGTGGAATCAAATGCCTCAGCCTAGAGAACCTAAACTTGAAGAAGTGGACCATTAGAGTTTTTCTAAGATTCACTTGTCATAGGCCTCAAAGTAGCACGTGTTTAGAGTGAAATCTTGGAATTCCATCGAAAATCTACGTAATGGAGACCTACGTATCGAAACAAGAAGGGGAGCGACATGAAAGGTACATAGGAGTTAGGGTGGATAGGTTAGATGATGGTAGGATCAATTACATTACGTTCCCCAACTGTTAATATATGTTTTGGATGTGACATTTGGGATTTGCTAGTGCCGATTTTAGCGTGAACTCAAAACAAAAGAAGTTTCCAATCCGGCTATAATCGAGCATGACTTTTTCGCGGTTGTGGAATCAAATGCCTCAGCCTAGAGAACCTAAACTTGAAGAAGTGGACCATTAGAGTTTTTCTAAGATTCACTTGTCATAGGCCTCAAAGTAGCACGTGTTTAGAGTGAAATCTTGGAATTCCATCGAAAATCTACGTGTGGACCTACGTGTCGAAACAAGAAGGGGAGCGACATGAAGGTACATAGGAGTTAGGGTGGATAGGTTAGATGATGGTAGGATCAATTACATTACGTTCCCCAAGCTGTTAATATATGTTTGGATGTGACATTTGGGATTTGCTAGTGCCGATTTTAGCGTGAACTCAAAACAAAGAGAAGTTTCCAATCCGGCTATAATCGAGCATGACTTTTTCGCGGTTGTGGAATCAAATGCCTCAGCCTAGAGAACCTAAACTTGAAGAAGTGGACCATTAGAGTTTTTCTAAGATTCACTTGTCATAGGCCTCAAAGTAGCACGTGTTTAGAGTGAAATCTTGGAATTCCATCGAAAATCTACGTAATGGACCTACGTCTTATCGAAACAAGAAGGGAGCGACATGAAAGGTACATAGGAGTTAGGGTGGATAGGTTAGATGATGGTAGGATCAATTACATTACGTTCCCCAACTGTTAATATATGTTTGGATGTGACATTTGGGATTTGCTAGTGCCGATTTTAGCGTGAACTCAAAACAAAAGAAGTTTCCAATCCGGCTATAATCGAGCATGACTTTTTTCGCGGTTGTGGAATCAAATGCCTCAGCCTAGAGAACCTAAACTTGAAGAAGTGGACCATTAGAGAGTTTTTCTAAGATTCACTTGTCATAGGCCTCAAAGTAGCACGTGTTTAGAGTGAAATCTTGGAATTCCATCGAAAATCTACGTAATGGACCTACGTATCGAAACAAGAAGGGAGCGACATGAAAGGTACATAGGAGTTAGGGTGGATAGGTTAGATGATGGTAGGATCAATTACATTACGTTCCCCAACTGTTAATATATGTTTGGATGTGACATTTGGGATTGCTTGCTAGTGCCGATTTTAGCGTGAACTCAAAACAAAGAGAAGTTTCCAATCCGGCTATAATCGAGCATGACTTTTTCGCGGTTGTGGAATCAAATGCCTCAGCCTAGAGAACCTAAACTTGAAGAAGTGGACCATTAGAGTTTTTCTAAGATTCACTTGTCATAGGCCTCAAAGTAGCACGTGTTTAGAGTGAAATCTTGGAATTCCATCGAAAATCTACGTGTGGAGACCTACGTATCGAAACAAGAAGGGAGCGACATGAAAGGTACATAGGAGTTAGGGTGGATAGGTTAGATGATGGTAGGATCAATTACATTACGTTCCCCAATTGTTAATATATGTTTTGGATGTGACATTTGGGATTTGCTAGTGCCGATTTTAGCGTGAACTCAAAACAAAAGAAGTTTCCAATCCGGCTATAATCGAGCATGACTTTTTCGCGGTTGTGGAATCAAATGCCTCAGCCTAGAGAACCTAAACTTGAAGAAGTGGACCATTAGAGTTTTCTAAGATTCACTTGTCATAGGCCTCAAAGTAGCACGTGTTTAGAGTGAAATCTTGGAATTCCATCGAAAATCTACGTAATCGACCTACGTCTCGAAACAAGAAGGGGAGCGACATGAAAGGTACATAGGAGTTAGGGTGGATAGGTTAGATGATGGTAGGATCAATTACATTACGTTCCCCAAGCTGTTAATATATGTTTTGGATGTGACATTTGGGATTTGCTAGTGCCGATTTTAGCGTGAACTCAAAACAAAGAGAAGTTTCCAATCCGGCTATAATCGAGCATGACTTTTTCGCGGTTGTGGAATCAAATGCCTCAGCCTAGAGAACCTAAACTTGAAGAAGTGGACCATTAGAGTTTTTCTAAGATTCACTTGTCATAGGCCTCAAAGTAGCACGTGTTTAGAGTGAAATCTTGGAATTCCATCGAAAATCTACGTAATCGACCTACGTATCGAAACAAGAAGGGAGCGACATGAAAGGTACATAGGAGTTAGGGTGGATAGGTTAGATGATGGTAGGATCAATTACATTACGTTCCCCAACTGTTAATATATGTTTTGGATGTGACATTTGGGATTTGCTAGTGCCGATTTTAGCGTGAACTCAAAACAAAGAGAAGTTTCCAATCCGGCTATAATCGAGCATGACTTTTTCGCGGTTGTGGAATCAAATGCCTCAGCCTAGAGAACCTAAACTTGAAGAAGTGGACCATTAGAGAGTTTTCTAAGATTCACTTGTCATAGGCCTCAAAGTAGCACGTGTTTAGAGTGAAATCTTGGAATTCCATCGAAAATCTACGTATGGAGACCTACGTGTCGAAACAAGAAGGGGAGCGACATGAAAGGTACATAGGAGTTAGGGTGGATAGGTTAGATGATGGTAGGATCAATTACATTACGTTCCCCAACTGTTAATATATGTTTACGGATGTGACATTTGGGATTTGCTAGTGCCGATTTTAGCGTGAACTCAAAACAAAGAGAAGTTTCCAATCCGGCTATAATCGAGCATGACTTTTTCGCGGTTGTGGAATCAAATGCCTCGGCCTAGAGAACCTAAACTTGAAGAAGTGGACCATTAGAGAGTTTTTCTAAGATTCACTTGTCATAGGCCTCAAAGTAGCACGTGTTTAGAGTGAAATCTTGGAATTCCATCGAAAATCTACGTGTAGACCTACGTATCGAAACAAGAAAGGGAGCGACATGAAAGGTACATAGGAGTTAGGGTGGATAGGTTAGATGATGGTAGGATCAATTACATTACGTTCCCCAACTGTTAATATATGTTTTTGGATGTGACATTTGGGATTTGCTAGCGCCGATTTTAGCGTGAACTCAAAACAAAGAGAAGTTTCCAATCCGGCTATAATCGAGCATGACTTTTTCGCGGTTGTGGAATCAAATGCCTCAGCCTAGAGAACCTAAACTTGAAGAAGTGGACCATTAGAGTTTTTCTAAGATTCACTTGTCATAGGCCTCAAAGTAGCACGTGTTTAGAGTGAAATCTTGGAATTCCATCGAAAATCTCGTAATGGAGCCTACGTATCAGAAACAAGAAGGGGAGCGACATGAAAGGTACATAGGAGTTAGGGTGGATAGGTTAGATGATGGTAGGATCAATTACATTACGTTCCCCAATTGTTAATATATGTTTTTGGATGTGACATTTGGATTTGCTAGTGCCGATTTTAGCGTGAACTCAAAACAAAAGAAGTTTCCAATCCGGCTATAATCGAGCATGACTTTTTTTCGCGGTTGTGGAATCAAATGCCTTAGCCTAGAGAACCTAAACTTGAAGAAGTGGACCATTAGAGAGTTTTTCTAAGATTCACTTGTCATAGGCCTCAAAGTAGCACGTGTTTAGAGTGAAATCTTGGAATTCCATCGAAAATCTCGTGTCGACCTACGTCGTCGAAACAAGAAGGGGAGCGACATGAAAGGTACATAGGAGTTAGGGTGGATAGGTTAGATGATGGTAGGATCAATTACATTACGTTCCCCAAGCTGTTAATATATGTTTGGATGTGACATTTGGGATTTGCTAGTGCCGATTTTAGCGTGAACTCAAAACAAAGAGAAGTTTCCAATCCGGCTATAATCGAGCATGACTTTTTCGCGGTTGTGGAATCAAATGCCTCAGCCTAGAGAACCTAAACTTGAAGAAGTGGACCATTAGAGAGTTTTTCTAAGATTCACTTGTCATAGGCCTCAAAGTAGCACGTGTTTAGAGTGAAATCTTGGAATTCCATCGAAAATCTACGTGTCGACCTACGTATCGAAACAAGAAGGGAGCGACATGAAAGGTACATAGGAGTTAGGGTGGATAGGTTAGATGATGGTAGGATCAATTACATTACGTTCCCCAATTGTTAATATATGTTTGGATGTGACATTTGGGATTGCTTGCTAGTGCCGATTTTAGCGTGAACTCAAAACAAAGAGAAGTTTCCAATCCGGCTATAATCGAGCATGACTTTTTCGCGGTTGTGGAATCAAATGCCTCAGCCTAGAGAACCTAAACTTGAAGAAGTGGACCATTAGAGTTTTTCTAAGATTCACTTGTCATAGGCCTCAAAGTAGCACGTGTTTAGAGTGAAATCTTGGAATTCCATCGAAAATCTACGTAATGGACCTACGTATCAGAAACAAGAAGGGGAGCGACATGAAAGGTACATAGGAGTTAGGGTGGATAGGTTAGATGATGGTAGGATCAATTACATTACGTTCCCCAATTGTTAATATATGTTTGGATGTGACATTTGGGATTTGCTAGCGCCGATTTTAGCGTGAACTCAAAACAAAGAGAAGTTTCCAATCCGGCTATAATCGAGCATGACTTTTTCGCGGTTGTGGAATCAAATGCCTCAGCCTAGAGAACCTAAACTTGAAGAAGTGGACCATTAGAGTTTTTCTAAGATTCACTTGTCATAGGCCTCAAAGTAGCACGTGTTTAGAGTGAAATCTTGGAATTCCATCGAAAATCTACGTAATGGACCTACGTATCGAAACAAGAAGGGGAGCGACATGAAAGGTACATAGGAGTTAGGGTGGATAGGTTAGATGATGGTAGGATCAATTACATTACGTTCCCCAATTGTTAATATATGTTTGGATGTGACATTTGGGATTTGCTAGCGCCGATTTTAGCGTGAACTCAAAACAAAGAGAAGTTTCCAATCCGGCTATAATCGAGCATGACTTTTTCGCGGTTGTGGAATCAAATGCCTCGGCCTAGAGAACCTAAACTTGAAGAAGTGGACCATTAGAGTTTTTCTAAGATTCACTTGTCATAGGCCTCAAAGTAGCACGTGTTTAGAGTGAAATCTTGGAATTCCATCGAAAATCTGTGTAATGGACCTACGTATCGAAACAAGAAGGGGAGCGACATGAAAGGTACATAGGAGTTAGGGTGGATAGGTTAGATGATGGTAGGATCAATTACATTACGTTCCCCAATTGTTAATATATGTTTGGATGTGACATTTGGGATTTGCTAGTGCCGATTTTAGCGTGAACTCAAAACAAAGAGAAGTTTCCAATCCGGCTATAATCGAGCATGACTTTTTCGCGGTTGTGGAATCAAATGCCTCAGCCTAGAGAACCTAAACTTGAAGAAGTGGACCATTAGAGTTTTTCTAAGATTCACTTGTCATAGGCCTCAAAGTAGCACGTGTTTAGAGTGAAATCTTGGAATTCCATCGAAAATCTACGTAATGGAGCCTACGTGTCGAAACAAGAAGGGAGCGACATGAAAGGTACATAGGAGTTAGGGTGGATAGGTTAGATGATGGTAGGATCAATTACATTACGTTCCCCAACTGTTAATATATGTTTGGATGTGACATTTGGGATTGCTAGTGCCCGAGATTTTAGCGTGAACTCAAAACAAAGAAGTTTCCAATCCGGCTATAATCGAGCATGACTTTTTCGCGGTTGTGGAATCAAATGCCTCAGCCTAGAGAACCTAAACTTGAAGAAGTGGACCATTAGAGAGTTTTTCTAAGATTCACTTGTCATAGGCCTCAAAGTAGCACGTGTTTAGAGTGAAATCTTGGAATTCCATCGAAAATCTACGTAATGGACCTACGTATCGAAACAAGAAGGGAGCGACATGAAAGGTACATAGGAGTTAGGGTGGATAGGTTAGATGATGGTAGGATCAATTACATTACGTTCCCCAATTGTTAATATATGTTTACGGATGTGACATTTGGGATTTGCTAGTGCCGATTTTAGCGTGAACTCAAAACAAAAGAAGTTTCCAATCCGGCTATAATCGAGCATGACTTTTTTCGCGGTTGTGGAATCAAATGCCTCAGCCTAGAGAACCTAAACTTGAAGAAGTGGACCATTAGAGTTTTTCTAAGATTCACTTGTCATAGGCCTCAAAGTAGCACGTGTTTAGAGTGAAATCTTGGAATTCCATCGAAAATCTACGTAATGGACCTACGTCGAGAAACAAGAAGGGGAGCGACATGAAAGGTACATAGGAGTTAGGGTGGATAGGTTAGATGATGGTAGGATCAATTACATTACGTTCCCCAAGCTGTTAATATATGTTTGGATGTGACATTTGGGATTTGCTAGTCGCCGATTTTAGCGTGAACTCAAAACAAAAGAAGTTTCCAATCCGGCTATAATCGAGCATGACTTTTTCGCGGTTGTGGAATCAAATGCCTCAGCCTAGAGAACCTAAACTTGAAGAAGTGGACCATTAGAGTTTTTCTAAGATTCACTTGTCATAGGCCTCAAAGTAGCACGTGTTTAGAGTGAAATCTTGGAATTCCATCGAAAATCTACGTAATCGACCTACGTGTCGAAACAAGAAGGGAGCGACATGAAAGGTACATAGGAGTTAGGGTGGATAGGTTAGATGATGGTAGGATCAATTACATTACGTTCCCCAACTGTTAATATATGTTTTGGATGTGACATTTGGGATTTGCTAGTGCCGATTTTAGCGTGAACTCAAAACAAAGAGAAGTTTCCAATCCGGCTATAATCGAGCATGACTTTTCGCGGTTGTGGAATCAAATGCCTCAGCCTAGAGAACCTAAACTTGAAGAAGTGGACCATTAGAGAGTTTTTCTAAGATTCACTTGTCATAGGCCTCAAAGTAGCACGTGTTTAGAGTGAAATCTTGGAATTCCATCGAAAATCTCGTGTGGAGACCTACGTATCGAAACAAGAAGGGAGCGACATGAAAGGTACATAGGAGTTAGGGTGGATAGGTTAGATGATGGTAGGATCAATTACATTACGTTCCCCAACTGTTAATATATGTTTACGGATGTGACATTTGGGATTTGCTAGTGCCGATTTTAGCGTGAACTCAAAACAAAGAGAAGTTTCCAATCCGGCTATAATCGAGCATGACTTTTTCGCGGTTGTGGAATCAAATGCCTCAGCCTAGAGAACCTAAACTTGAAGAAGTGGACCATTAGAGTTTTTCTAAGATTCACTTGTCATAGGCCTCAAAGTAGCACGTGTTTAGAGTGAAATCTTGGAATTCCATCGAAAATCTACGTAATGGAGCCTACGTCGAAACAAGAAGGGAGCGACATGAAAGGTACATAGGAGTTAGGGTGGATAGGTTAGATGATGGTAGGATCAATTACATTACGTTCCCCAATTGTTAATATATGTTTTGGATGTGACATTTGGGATTTTGCTAGTGCCGATTTTAGCGTGAACTCAAAACAAAAGAAGTTTCCAATCCGGCTATAATCGAGCATGACTTTTTCGCGGTTGTGGAATCAAATGCCTCAGCCTAGAGAACCTAAACTTGAAGAAGTGGACCATTAGAGTTTTTCTAAGATTCACTTGTCATAGGCCTCAAAGTAGCACGTGTTTAGAGTGAAATCTTGGAATTCCATCGAAAATCTACGTAATGGACCTACGTATCGAAACAAGAAGGGGAGCGACATGAAAGGTACATAGGAGTTAGGGTGGATAGGTTAGATGATGGTAGGATCAATTACATTACGTTCCCCAAGCTGTTAATATATGTTTTTGGATGTGACATTTGGGATTTGCTAGTGCCGATTTTAGCGTGAACTCAAAACAAAGAGAAGTTTCCAATCCGGCTATAATCGAGCATGACTTTTTCGCGGTTGTGGAATCAAATGCCTCGGCCTAGAGAACCTAAACTTGAAGAAGTGGACCATTAGAGAGTTTTTCTAAGATTCACTTGTCATAGGCCTCAAAGTAGCACGTGTTTAGAGTGAAATCTTGGAATTCCATCGAAAATCTACGTGTCGACCTACGTGTCGAAACAAGAAGGGAGCGACATGAAAGGTACATAGGAGTTAGGGTGGATAGGTTAGATGATGGTAGGATCAATTACATTACGTTCCCCCCAATTGTTAATATATGTTTTGGATGTGACATTTGGGAATTTTTGCTAGTGCCGATTTTAGCGTGAACTCAAAACAAAGAGAAGTTTCCAATCCGGCTATAATCGAGCATGACTTTTTCGCGGTTGTGGAATCAAATGCCTCAGCCTAGAGAACCTAAACTTGAAGAAGTGGACCATTAGAGTTTTTCTAAGATTCACTTGTCATAGGCCTCAAAGTAGCACGTGTTTAGAGTGAAATCTTGGAATTCCATCGAAAATCTACGTAATGGACCTACGTATCGAAACAAGAAGGGGAGCGACATGAAAGGTACATAGGAGTTAGGGTGGATAGGTTAGATGATGGTAGGATCAATTACATTACGTTCCCCAAGCTGTTAATATATGTTTACGGATGTGACATTTGGGATTTGCTAGTCGCGCCGATTTTAGCGTGAACTCAAAACAAAGAGAAGTTTCCAATCCGGCTATAATCGAGCATGACTTTTTCGCGGTTGTGGAATCAAATGCCTCAGCCTAGAGAACCTAAACTTGAAGAAGTGGACCATTTAGAGTTTTTCTAAGATTCACTTGTCATAGGCCTCAAAGTAGCACGTGTTTAGAGTGAAATCTTGGAATTCCATCGAAAATCTACGTATTCGACCTACGTGTCGAAACAAGAAGGGGAGCGACATGAAAGGTACATAGGAGTTAGGGTGGATAGGTTAGATGATGGTAGGATCAATTACATTACGTTCCCCAATTGTTAATATATGTTTGGATGTGACATTTGGGATTTGCTAGTGCCGATTTTAGCGTGAACTCAAAACAAAAGAAGTTTCCAATCCGGCTATAATCGAGCATGACTTTTTCGCGGTTGTGGAATCAAATGCCTCAGCCTAGAGAACCTAAACTTGAAGAAGTGGACCATTAGAGAGTTTTTCTAAGATTCACTTGTCATAGGCCTCAAAGTAGCACGTGTTTAGAGTGAAATCTTGGAATTCCATCGAAAATCTACGTGTCGACCTACGTGTCGAAACAAGAAGGGAACGACATGAAAGGTACATAGGAGTTAGGGTGGATAGGTTAGATGATGGTAGGATCAATTACATTACGTTCCCCAACAATTTGTTAATATATGTTTGGATGTGACATTTGGGATTTGCTAGTGCCGATTTTAGCGTGAACTCAAAACAAAAGAAGTTTCCAATCCGGCTATAATCGAGCATGACTTTTTCGCGGTTGTGGAATCAAATGCCTCAGCCTAGAGAACCTAAACTTGAAGAAGTGGACCATTAGAGTTTTTCTAAGATTCACTTGTCATAGGCCTCAAAGTAGCACGTGTTTAGAGTGAAATCTTGGAATTCCATCGAAAATCTACGTGTGGACCTACGTATGTCGAAACAAGAAGGGGAGCGACATGAAAGGTACATAGGAGTTAGGGTGGATAGGTTAGATGATGGTAGGATCAATTACATTACGTTCCCCAAGCTGTTAATATATGTTTTGGATGTGACATTTGGGATTTGCTAGTGCCGATTTTAGCGTGAACTCAAAACAAAAGAAGTTTCCAATCCGGCTATAATCGAGCATGACTTTTTCGCGGTTGTGGAATCAAATGCCTCAGCCTAGAGAACCTAAACTTGAAGAAGTGGACCATTAGAGTTTTTCTAAGATTCACTTGTCATAGGCCTCAAAGTAGCACGTGTTTAGAGTGAAATCTTGGAATTCCATCGAAAATCTACGTAATAGAGCCTACGTATCGAAACAAGAAGGGGAGCGACATGAAAGGTACATAGGAGTTAGGGTGGATAGGTTAGATGATGGTAGGATCAATTACATTACGTTCCCCAATTGTTAATATATGTTTTGGATGTGACATTTGGGATTTGCTAGTGCCGATTTTAGCGTGAACTCAAAACAAAAGAAGTTTCCAATCCGGCTATAATCGAGCATGACTTTTTCGCGGTTGTGGAATCAAATGCCTCAGCCTAGAGAACCTAAACTTGAAGAAGTGGACCATTAGAGTTTTTCTAAGATTCACTTGTCATAGGCCTCAAAGTAGCACGTGTTTAGAGTGAAATCTTGGAATTCCATCGAAAATCTACGTATCGACCTACGTATCGAAACAAGAAGGGGAGCGACATGAAAGGTACATAGGAGTTAGGGTGGATAGGTTAGATGATGGTAGGATCAATTACATTACGTTCCCCAACTGTTAATATATGTTTGGATGTGACATTTGGGATTTGCTAGCGCCGATTTTAGCGTGAACTCAAAACAAAGAGAAGTTTCCAATCCGGCTATAATCGAGCATGACTTTTTCGCGGTTGTGGAATCAAATGCCTCAGCCTAGAGAACCTAAACTTGAAGAAGTGGACCATTAGAGTTTTTCTAAGATTCACTTGTCATAGGCCTCAAAGTAGCACGTGTTTAGAGTGAAATCTTGGAATTCCATCGAAAATCTACGTGTGGAGACCTACGTCTCGAAACAAGAAGGGGAGCGACATGAAAGGTACATAGGAGTTAGGGTGGATAGGTTAGATGATGGTAGGATCAATTACATTACGTTCCCCAAGCTGTTAATATATGTTTACGGATGTGACATTTGGGATTTGCTAGTGCCGATTTTAGCGTGAACTCAAAACAAAGAGAAGTTTCCAATCCGGCTATAATCGAGCATGACTTTTTCGCGGTTGTGGAATCAAATGCCTCAGCCCTAGAGAACCTAAACTTGAAGAAGTGGACCATTAGAGTTTTTCTAAGATTCACTTGTCATAGGCCTCAAAGTAGCACGTGTTTAGAGTGAAATCTTGGAATTCCATCGAAAATCTACGTGTGGACCTACGTATCGAAACAAGAAGGGGAGCGACATGAAAGGTACATAGGAGTTAGGGTGGATAGGTTAGATGATGGTAGGATCAATTACATTACGTTCCCCAATTGTTAATATATGTTTTGGATGTGACATTTGGGATTTGCTAGTGCCGATTTTAGCGTGAACTCAAAACAAAGAGAAGTTTCCAATCCGGCTATAATCGAGCATGACTTTTTTTCGCGGTTGTGGAATCAAATGCCTCAGCCTAGAGAACCTAAACTTGAAGAAGTGGACCATTAGAGAGTTTTTCTAAGATTCACTTGTCATAGGCCTCAAAGTAGCACGTGTTTAGAGTGAAATCTTGGAATTCCATCGAAAATCTACGTGTGGACCTACGTCGAAACAAGAAGGGAGCGACATGAAAGGTACATAGGAGTTAGGGTGGATAGGTTAGATGATGGTAGGATCAATTACATTACGTTCCCCAATTGTTAATATATGTTTACGGATGTGACATTTGGGATTTGCTAGTGCCGATTTTTTAGCGTGAACTCAAAACAAAGAGAAGTTTCCAATCCGGCTATAATCGAGCATGACTTTTTCGCGGTTGTGGAATCAAATGCCTCAGCCTAGAGAACCTAAACTTGAAGAAGTGGACCATTAGAGAGTTTTTCTAAGATTCACTTGTCATAGGCCTCAAAGTAGCACGTGTTTAGAGTGAAATCTTGGAATTCCATCGAAAATCTACGTGTCGACCTACGTATCGAAACAACAAGGGGAGCGACATGAAAGGTACATAGGAGTTAGGGTGGATAGGTTAGATGATGGTAGGATCAATTACATTACGTTCCCCAATTGTTAATATATGTTTACGGATGTGACATTTGGGATTTGCTAGTGCCGATTTTAGCGTGAACTCAAAACAAAGAGAAGTTTCCAATCCGGCTATAATCGAGCATGACTTTTTCGCGGTTGTGGAATCAAATGCCTCAGCCTAGAGAACCTAAACTTGAAGAAGTGGACCATTAGAGAGTTTTTCTAAGATTCACTTGTCATAGGCCTCAAAGTAGCACGTGTTTAGAGTGAAATCTTGGAATTCCATCGAAAATCTCGTAATAGACCTACGTATCGAAACAAGAAGGGGAGCGACATGAAAGGTACATAGGAGTTAGGGTGGATAGGTTAGATGATGGTAGGATCAATTACATTACGTTCCCCAATTGTTAATATATGTTTGGATGTGACATTTGGGATTTGCTAGTGCCGATTTTAGCGTGAACTCAAAACAAAAGAAGTTTCCAATCCGGCTATAATCGAGCATGACTTTTTCGCGGTTGTGGAATCAAATGCCTCAGCCTAGAGAACCTAAACTTGAAGAAGTGGACCATTAGAGTTTTTCTAAGATTCACTTGTCATAGGCCTCAAAGTAGCACGTGTTTAGAGTGAAATCTTGGAATTCCATCGAAAATCTACGTAATAGACCTACGTATCGAAACAACAAGGGGAGCGACATGAAAGGTACATAGGAGTTAGGGTGGATAGGTTAGATGATGGTAGGATCAATTACATTACGTTCCCCAATTGTTAATATATGTTTGGATGTGACATTTGGGAATTTGCTAGCGCCGATTTTAGCGTGAACTCAAAACAAAGAGAAGTTTCCAATCCGGCTATAATCGAGCATGACTTTTTCGCGGTTGTGGAATCAAATGCCTCAGCCTAGAGAACCTAAACTTGAAGAAGTGGACCATTAGAGTTTTTTCTAAGATTCACTTGTCATAGGCCTCAAAGTAGCACGTGTTTAGAGTGAAATCTTGGAATTCCATCGAAAATCTACGTGTCGACCTACGTATCGAAACAAGAAGGGGAGCGACATGAAAGGTACATAGGAGTTAGGGTGGATAGGTTAGATGATGGTAGGATCAATTACATTACGTTCCCCAAGCTGTTAATATATGTTTGGATGTGACATTTGGGATTTGCTAGCGCCGATTTTAGCGTGAACTCAAAACAAAAGAAGTTTCCAATCCGGCTATAATCGAGCATGACTTTTTCGCGGTTGTGGAATCAAATGCCTCAGCCTAGAGAACCTAAACTTGAAGAAGTGGACCATTAGAGTTTTTCTAAGATTCACTTGTCATAGGCCTCAAAGTAGCACGTGTTTAGAGTGAAATCTTGGAATTCCATCGAAAATCTACGTAATCGACCTACGTATCGAAACAAGAAGGGAGCGACATGAAAGGTACATAGGAGTTAGGGTGGATAGGTTAGATGATGGTAGGATCAATTACATTACGTTCCCCAATTGTTAATATATGTTTTGGATGTGACATTTGGGATTTGCTAGTGCCGATTTTAGCGTGAACTCAAAACAAAAAGAAGTTTCCAATCCGGCTATAATCGAGCATGACTTTTTCGCGGTTGTGGATTCAAATGCCTCAGCCTAGAGAACCTAAACTTGAAGAAGTGGACCATTAGAGAGTTTTTCTAAGATTCACTTGTCATAGGCCTCAAAGTAGCACGTGTTTAGAGTGAAATCTTGGAATTCCATCGAAAATCTCTGTGTCGACCTACGTATCGAAACAAGAAGGGAGCGACATGAAGGTACATAGGAGTTAGGGTGGATAGGTTAGATGATGGTAGGATCAATTACATTACGTTCCCCAAGCTGTTAATATATGTTTGGATGTGACATTTGGGATTTGCTAGTCTTAGATTTTAGCGTGAACTCAAAACAAAAGAAGTTTCCAATCCGGCTATAATCGAGCATGACTTTTTCGCGGTTGTGGAATCAAATGCCTCAGCCTAGAGAACCTAAACTTGAAGAAGTGGACCATTAGAGTTTTTCTAAGATTCACTTGTCATAGGCCTCAAAGTAGCACGTGTTTAGAGTGAAATCTTGGAATTCCATCGAAAATCTACGTGTCGACCTACGTATCGAAACAAGAAGGGGAGCGACATGAAAGGTACATAGGAGTTAGGGTGGATAGGTTAGATGATGGTAGGATCAATTACATTACGTTCCCCAAGCTGTTGTTAATATATGTTTGGATGTGACATTTGGGATTTGCTAGTGCCGATTTTAGCGTGAACTCAAAACAAGAGAAGTTTCCAATCCGGCTATAATCGAGCATGACTTTTTCGCGGTTGTGGAATCAAATGCCTCAGCCTAGAGAACCTAAACTTGAAGAAGTGGACCATTAGAGTTTTTCTAAGATTCACTTGTCATAGGCCTCAAAGTAGCACGTGTTTAGAGTGAAATCTTGGAATTCCATCGAAAATCTACGTAATGGACCTACGTACGTCGAGAAACAAGAAGGGAGCGACATGAAAGGTACATAGGAGTTAGGGTGGATAGGTTAGATGATGGTAGGATCAATTACATTACGTTCCCCAATTGTTAATATATGTTTTGGATGTGACATTTGGGAATTTTGCTAGTGCCGATTTTAGCGTGAACTCAAAACAAAAGAAGTTTCCAATCCGGCTATAATCGAGCAAGACTTTTTCGCGGTTGTGGAATCAAATGCCTCAGCCTAGAGAACCTAAACTTGAAGAAGTGGACCATTAGAGAGTTTTTCTAAGATTCACTTGTCATAGGCCTCAAAGTAGCACGTGTTTAGAGTGAAATCTTGGAATTCCATCGAAAATCTACGTAATGGAGACCTACGTATCGAAACAAGAAGGGGAGCGACATGAAAGGTACATAGGAGTTAGGGTGGATAGGTTAGATGATGGTAGGATCAATTACATTACGTTCCCCAATTGTTAATATATGTTTTGGATGTGACATTTGGGATTTGCTAGTGCCGATTTTAGCGTGAACTCAAAACAAAAGAAGTTTCCAATCCGGCTATAATCGAGCATGACTTTTTTCGCGGTTGTGGAATCAAATGCCTCAGCCTAGAGAACCTAAACTTGAAGAAGTGGACCATTAGAGAGTTTTTCTAAGATTCACTTGTCATAGGCCTCAAAGTAGCACGTGTTTAGAGTGAAATCTTGGAATTCCATCGAAAATCTACGTGTCGACCTACGTATCGAAACAAGAAGGGGAGCGACATGAAAGGTACACATAGGAGTTAGGGTGGATAGGTTAGATGATGGTAGGATCAATTACATTACGTTCCCCAATTGTTAATATATGTTTACGGATGTGACATTTGGGATTTGCTAGTGCCGATTTTAGCGTGAACTCAAAACAAAGAAGTTTCCAATCCGGCTATAATCGAGCATGACTTTTTCGCGGTTGTGGAATCAAATGCCTCGGCCTAGAGAACCTAAACTTGAAGAAGTGGACCATTAGAGTTTTTCTAAGATTCACTTGTCATAGGCCTCAAAGTAGCACGTGTTTAGAGTGAAATCTTGGAATTCCATCGAAAATCTACGTGTCGACCTACGTATCGAAACAAGAAGGGGAGCGACATGAAAGGTACATAGGAGTTAGGGTGGATAGGTTAGATGATGGTAGGATCAATTACATTACGTTCCCCAATTGTTAATATATGTTTGGATGTGACATTTGGAATTTGCTAGTGCCGATTTTAGCGTGAACTCAAAACAAAGAGAAGTTTCCAATCCGGCTATAATCGAGCATGACTTTTTCGCGGTTGTGGAATCAAATGCCTCAGCCTAGAGAACCTAAACTTGAAGAAGTGGACCATTAGAGTTTTTCTAAGATTCACTTGTCATAGGCCTCAAAGTAGCACGTGTTTAGAGTGAAATCTTGGAATTCCATCGAAAATCTACGTAATGGACCTACGTGTCGAAACAAGAAGGGAGCGACATGAAAGGTACATAGGAGTTAGGGTGGATAGGTTAGATGATGGTAGGATCAATTACATTACGTTCCCCAATTTGTTAATATATGTTTTGGATGTGACATTTGGGATTTGCTAGCGCCGATTTTAGCGTGAACTCAAAACAAAGAGAAGTTTCCAATCCGGCTATAATCGAGCATGACTTTTTCGCGGTTGTGGAATCAAATGCCTCAGCCTAGAGAACCTAAACTTGAAGAAGTGGACCATTAGAGAGTTTTTCTAAGATTCACTTGTCATAGGCCTCAAAGTAGCACGTGTTTAGAGTGAAATCTTGGAATTCCATCGAAAATCTACGTGTAGACCTACGTATCGAAACAAGAAGGGAGCGACATGAAAGGTACATAGGAGTTAGGGTGGATAGGTTAGATGATGGTAGGATCAATTACATTACGTTCCCCAATTGTTAATATATGTTTGGATGTGACATTTGGGATTTGCTAGTGCCGATTTTAGCGTGAACTCAAAACAAAGAGAAGTTTCCAATCCGGCTATAATCGAGCATGACTTTTTCGCGGTTGTGGAATCAAATGCCTCAGCCTAGAGAACCTAAACTTGAAGAAGTGGACCATTAGAGAGTTTTTCTAAGATTCACTTGTCATAGGCCTCAAAGTAGCACGTGTTTAGAGTGAAATCTTGGAATTCCATCGAAAATCTACGTAATGGAGCCTACGTATCGAAACAAGAAGGGGAGCGACATGAAAGGTACATAGGAGTTAGGGTGGATAGGTTAGATGATGGTAGGATCAATTACATTACGTTCCCCAAGCTGTTAATATATGTTTGGATGTGACATTTGGAATTTGCTAGTGCCGATTTTAGCGTGAACTCAAAACAAAAGAAGTTTCCAATCCGGCTATAATCGAGCATGACTTTTTCGCGGTTGTGGAATCAAATGCCTCAGCCTAGAGAACCTAAACTTGAAGAAGTGGACCATTAGAGTTTTTCTAAGATTCACTTGTCATAGGCCTCAAAGTAGCACGTGTTTAGAGTGAAATCTTGGAATTCCATCGAAAATCTACGTAATGGAGACCTACGTATCGAAACAAGAAGGGGAGCGACATGAAGGTACATAGGAGTTAGGGTGGATAGGTTAGATGATGGTAGGATCAATTACATTACGTTCCCCAATTGTTAATATATGTTTTGGATGTGACATTTGGGATTTGCTAGTGCCGATTTTAGCGTGAACTCAAAACAAAGAGAAGTTTCCAATCCGGCTATAATCGAGCATGACTTTTTCGCGGTTGTGGAATCAAATGCCTCAGCCTAGAGAACCTAAACTTGAAGAAGTGGACCATTTAGAGTTTTTCTAAGATTCACTTGTCATAGGCCTCAAAGTAGCACGTGTTTAGAGTGAAATCTTGGAATTCCATCGAAAATCTCGTATGTGGAGCCTACGTATCGAAACAAGAAGGGGAGCGACATGAAAGGTACATAGGAGTTAGGGTGGATAGGTTAGATGATGGTAGGATCAATTACATTACGTTCCCCAATTGTTAATATATGTTTGGATGTGACATTTGGGATTTGCTAGTGCCGATTTTAGCGTGAACTCAAAACAAAGAGAAGTTTCCAATCCGGCTATAATCGAGCATGACTTTTTCGCGGTTGTGGAATCAAATGCCTCAGCCTAGAGAACCTAAACTTGAAGAAGTGGACCATTTAGAGTTTTTCTAAGATTCACTTGTCATAGGCCTCAAAGTAGCACGTGTTTAGAGTGAAATCTTGGAATTCCATCGAAAATCTACGTAATCGACCTACGTATCGAAACAAGAAGGGAGCGACATGAAAGGTACATAGGAGTTAGGGTGGATAGGTTAGATGATGGTAGGATCAATTACATTACGTTCCCCAACTGTTAATATATGTTTACGGATGTGACATTTGGAATTTGCTAGCGCCGATTTTAGCGTGAACTCAAAACAAAGAGAAGTTTCCAATCCGGCTATAATCGAGCATGACTTTTTCGCGGTTGTGGAATCAAATGCCTCAGCCTAGAGAACCTAAACTTGAAGAAGTGGACCATTAGAGTTTTTCTAAGATTCACTTGTCATAGGCCTCAAAGTAGCACGTGTTTAGAGTGAAATCTTGGAATTCCATCGAAAATCTACGTGTCGACCTACGTATCGAAACAAGAAGGGAACGACATGAAAGGTACATAGGAGTTAGGGTGGATAGGTTAGATGATGGTAGGATCAATTACATTACGTTCCCCAAGCTGTTAATATATGTTTACGGATGTGACATTTGGGATTTGCTAGTGCCGATTTTAGCGTGAACTCAAAACAAAGAGAAGTTTCCAATCCGGCTATAATCGAGCATGACTTTTTCGCGGTTGTGGAATCAAATGCCTCAGCCTAGAGAACCTAAACTTGAAGAAGTGGACCATTAGAGAGTTTTTCTAAGATTCACTTGTCATAGGCCTCAAAGTAGCACGTGTTTAGAGTGAAATCTTGGAATTCCATCGAAAATCTACGTAATCGACCTACGTCTCGAAACAAGAAGGGGAGCGACATGAAAGGTACATAGGAGTTAGGGTGGATAGGTTAGATGATGGTAGGATCAATTACATTACGTTCCCCAATTGTTAATATATGTTTGGATGTGACATTTGGGATTTGCTAGTGCCGATTTTAGCGTGAACTCAAAACAAAGAGAAGTTTCCAATCCGGCTATAATCGAGCATGACTTTTTCGCGGTTGTGGAATCAAATGCCTCAGCCTAGAGAACCTAAACTTGAAGAAGTGGACCATTAGAGTTTTTCTAAGATTCACTTGTCATAGGCCTCAAAGTAGCACGTGTTTAGAGTGAAATCTTGGAATTCCATCGAAAATCTACGTAATGGACCTACGTATCGAAACAAGAAGGGAGCGACATGAAAGGTACATAGGAGTTAGGGTGGATAGGTTAGATGATGGTAGGATCAATTACATTACGTTCCCCAATTGTTAATATATGTTTTTGGATGTGACATTTGGGATTTGCTAGCGCCGATTTTAGCGTGAACTCAAAACAAAAGAAGTTTCCAATCCGGCTATAATCGAGCATGACTTTTTCGCGGTTGTGGAATCAAATGCCTCAGCCTAGAGAACCTAAACTTGAAGAAGTGGACCATTAGAGAGTTTTCTAAGATTCACTTGTCATAGGCCTCAAAGTAGCACGTGTTTAGAGTGAAATCTTGGAATTCCATCGAAAATCTACGTGTCGACCTACGTATCGAAACAAGAAGGGGAGCGACATGAAAGGTACATAGGAGTTAGGGTGGATAGGTTAGATGATGGTAGGATCAATTACATTACGTTCCCCAACTGTTAATATATGTTTTGGATGTGACATTTGGGATTTGCTAGTGCCGATTTTAGCGTGAACTCAAAACAAAGAAGTTTCCAATCCGGCTATAATCGAGCATGACTTTTTCGCGGTTGTGGAATCAAATGCCTCAGCCTAGAGAACCTAAACTTGAAGAAGTGGACCATTAGAGTTTTTCTAAGATTCACTTGTCATAGGCCTCAAAGTAGCACGTGTTTAGAGTGAAATCTTGGAATTCCATCGAAAATCTCGTAATGGACCTACGTATCGAAACAAGAAGGGAGCGACATGAAGGTACATAGGAGTTAGGGTGGATAGGTTAGATGATGGTAGGATCAATTACATTACGTTCCCCAATTGTTAATATATGTTTTGGATGTGACATTTGGGACTGCTAGTGCCGATTTTAGCGTGAACTCAAAACAAAGAGAAGTTTCCAATCCGGCTATAATCGAGCATGACTTTTTCGCGGTTGTGGAATCAAATGCCTCAGCCTAGAGAACCTAAACTTGAAGAAGTGGACCATTAGAGTTTTTCTAAGATTCACTTGTCATAGGCCTCAAAGTAGCACGTGTTTAGAGTGAAATCTTGGAATTCCATCGAAAATCTACGTGTGGAGCCTACGTGTCGAAACAAGAAGGGAGCGACATGAAGGTACATAGGAGTTAGGGTGGATAGGTTAGATGATGGTAGGATCAATTACATTACGTTCCCCAAGCTGTTAATATATGTTTGGATGTGACATTTGGGATTTGCTAGTGCCGATTTTAGCGTGAACTCAAAACAAAGAGAAGTTTCCAATCCGGCTATAATCGAGCATGACTTTTTCGCGGTTGTGGAATCAAATGCCTCAGCCTAGAGAACCTAAACTTGAAGAAGTGGACCATTAGAGTTTTCTAAGATTCACTTGTCATAGGCCTCAAAGTAGCACGTGTTTAGAGTGAAATCTTGGAATTCCATCGAAAATCTACGTGTCGACCTACGTCGTGTCGAAACAAGAAGGGGAGCGACATGAAAGGTACATAGGAGTTAGGGTGGATAGGTTAGATGATGGTAGGATCAATTACATTACGTTCCCCAATTGTTAATATATGTTTGGATGTGACATTTGGGATTTGCTAGTGCCGATTTTAGCGTGAACTCAAACAAAAGAAGTTTCCAATCCGGCTATAATCGAGCATGACTTTTTCGCGGTTGTGGAATCAAATGCCTCAGCCTAGAGAACCTAAACTTGAAGAAGTGGACCATTAGAGTTTTTCTAAGATTCACTTGTCATAGGCCTCAAAGTAGCACGTGTTTAGAGTGAAATCTTGGAATTCCATCGAAAATCTACGTAATGGGACCTACGTATCGAAACAAGAAGGGAGCGACATGAAAGGTACATAGGAGTTAGGGTGGATAGGTTAGATGATGGTAGGATCAATTACATTACGTTCCCCAATTGTTAATATATGTTTGGATGTGACATTTGGGATTTGCTAGTGCCGATTTTAGCGTGAACTCAAAACAAAGAGAAGTTTCCAATCCGGCTATATAATCGAGCATGACTTTTTCGCGGTTGTGGAATCAAATGCCTCGGCCTAGAGAACCTAAACTTGAAGAAGTGGACCATTAGAGTTTTTCTAAGATTCACTTGTCATAGGCCTCAAAGTAGCACGTGTTTAGAGTGAAATCTTGGAATTCCATCGAAAATCTACGTGTAGAGCCTACGTGTCGAAACAACAAAGGAGCGACATGAAAGGTACATAGGAGTTAGGGTGGATAGGTTAGATGATGGTAGGATCAATTACATTACGTTCCCCAATTGTTAATATATGTTTGGATGTGACATTTGGGATTTGCTAGTGCCGATTTTAGCGTGAACTCAAAACAAAGAGAAGTTTCCAATCCGGCTATAATCGAGCATGACTTTTTCGCGGTTGTGGAATCAAATGCCTCAGCCTAGAGAACCTAAACTTGAAGAAGTGGACCATTAGAGTTTTTCTAAGATTCACTTGTCATAGGCCTCAAAGTAGCACGTGTTTAGAGTGAAATCTTGGAATTCCATCGAAAATCTACGTAATGGACCTACGTATCGAAACAAGAAGGGAGCGACATGAAGGTACATAGGAGTTAGGGTGGATAGGTTAGATGATGGTAGGATCAATTACATTACGTTCCCCAATTGTTAATATATGTTTACGGATGTGACATTTGGGATTTGCTAGCCGATTTTTAGCGTGAACTCAAAACAAAGAGAAGTTTCCAATCCGGCTATAATCGAGCATGACTTTTTCGCGGTTGTGGAATCAAATGCCTAGCCTAGAGAACCTAAACTTGAAGAAGTGGACCATTAGAGAGTTTTTCTAAGATTCACTTGTCATAGGCCTCAAAGTAGCACGTGTTTAGAGTGAAATCTTGGAATTCCATCGAAAATCTACGTGTCGACCTACGTATCGAAACAAGAAGGGGAGCGACATGAAAGGTACATAGGAGTTAGGGTGGATAGGTTAGATGATGGTAGGATCAATTACATTACGTTCCCCCAATTGTTAATATATGTTTACGGATGTGACATTTGGGATTTTTGCTAGTGCCGATTTTAGCGTGAACTCAAAACAAAGAGAAGTTTCCAATCCGGCTATAATCGAGCATGACTTTTTCGCGGTTGTGGAATCAAATGCCTCAGCCTAGAGAACCTAAACTTGAAGAAGTGGACCATTAGAGTTTTTTTCTAAGATTCACTTGTCATAGGCCTCAAAGTAGCACGTGTTTAGAGTGAAATCTTGGAATTCCATCGAAAATCTACGTATTCGACCTACGTATCGAAACAAGAAGGGGAGCGACATGAAAGGTACATAGGAGTTAGGGTGGATAGGTTAGATGATGGTAGGATCAATTACATTACGTTCCCCAACTGTTAATATATGTTTACGGATGTGACATTTGGAATTTGCTAGTGCCGATTTTAGCGTGAACTCAAAACAAGAGAAGTTTCCAATCCGGCTATAATCGAGCATGACTTTTTCGCGGTTGTGGAATCAAATGCCTCAGCCTAGAGAACCTAAACTTGAAGAAGTGGACCATTAGAGAGTTTTTCTAAGATTCACTTGTCATAGGCCTCAAAGTAGCACGTGTTTAGAGTGAAATCTTGGAATTCCATCGAAAATCTACGTATTAGACCTACGTATCGAAACAAGAAGGGGAGCGACATGAAAGGTACATAGGAGTTAGGGTGGATAGGTTAGATGATGGTAGGATCAATTACATTACGTTCCCCCAACTGTTAATATATGTTTTCGGATGTGACATTTGGGATTTGCTAGTGCCGATTTTAGCGTGAACTCAAAACAAAAGAAGTTTCCAATCCGGCTATAATCGAGCATGACTTTTTCGCGGTTGTGGAATCAAATGCCTCGGCCTAGAGAACCTAAACTTGAAGAAGTGGACCATTAGAGAGTTTTTCTAAGATTCACTTGTCATAGGCCTCAAAGTAGCACGTGTTTAGAGTGAAATCTTGGAATTCCATCGAAAATCTACGTGTATGAGCCTACGTATCGAAACAAGAAGGGAGCGACATGAAAGGTACATAGGAGTTAGGGTGGATAGGTTAGATGATGGTAGGATCAATTACATTACGTTCCCCAATTGTTAATATATGTTTGGATGTGACATTTGGGATTTGCTAGTGCCGATTTTAGCGTGAACTCAAAACAAAGAGAAGTTTCCAATCCGGCTATAATCGAGCATGACTTTTTCGCGGTTGTGGAATCAAATGCCTCGGCCTAGAGAACCTAAACTTGAAGAAGTGGACCATTAGAGTTTTTCTAAGATTCACTTGTCATAGGCCTCAAAGTAGCACGTGTTTAGAGTGAAATCTTGGAATTCCATCGAAAATCTACGTAATGGAGACCTACGTATCGAAACAAGAGAGGGAGCGACATATGAAAGGTACATAGGAGTTAGGGTGGATAGGTTAGATGATGGTAGGATCAATTACATTACGTTCCCCAACTGTTAATATATGTTTGGATGTGACATTTGGGATTTTGCTAGTGCCGATTTTAGCGTGAACTCAAAACAAAAGAAGTTTCCAATCCGGCTATAATCGAGCATGACTTTTTCGCGGTTGTGGAATCAAATGCCTCAGCCTAGAGAACCTAAACTTGAAGAAGTGGACCATTAGAGAGTTTTTCTAAGATTCACTTGTCATAGGCCTCAAAGTAGCACGTGTTTAGAGTGAAATCTTGGAATTCCATCGAAAATCTACGTAATAGACCTACGTCTCAGAAACAAGAAGGGAGCGACATGAAAGGTACATAGGAGTTAGGGTGGATAGGTTAGATGATGGTAGGATCAATTACATTACGTTCCCCAAGCTGTTAATATATGTTTTGGATGTGACATTTGGGATTTGCTAGTGCCGATTTTAGCGTGAACTCAAAACAAAGAGAAGTTTCCAATCCGGCTATAATCGAGCATGACTTTTCGCGGTTGTGGAATCAAATGCCTTAGCCTAGAGAACCTAAACTTGAAGAAGTGGACCATTAGAGTTTTTCTAAGATTCACTTGTCATAGGCCTCAAAGTAGCACGTGTTTAGAGTGAAATCTTGGAATTCCATCGAAAATCTACGTAATGGAGCCTACGTGCTTAGAAACAAGAAGGGAACGACATGAAGGTACATAGGAGTTAGGGTGGATAGGTTAGATGATGGTAGGATCAATTACATTACGTTCCCCAACTGTTAATATATGTTTGGATGTGACATTTGGAATTTGCTAGTGCCGATTTTAGCGTGAACTCAAAACAAAAAGTTTCCAATCGGCTATAATCGAGCATGACTTTTTCGCGGTTGTGGAATCAAATGCCTCGGCCTAGAGAACCTAAACTTGAAGAAGTGGACCATTAGAGAGTTTTTCTAAGATTCACTTGTCATAGGCCTCAAAGTAGCACGTGTTTAGAGTGAAATCTTGGAATTCCATCGAAAATCTCGTAATGGAGCCTACGTGTCGAAACAAGAAGGAGCGACATGAAAGGTACATAGGAGTTAGGGTGGATAGGTTAGATGATGGTAGGATCAATTACATTACGTTCCCCAAGCTGTTAATATATGTTTACGGATGTGACATTTGGGATTTGCTAGTGCCGATTTTAGCGTGAACTCAAAACAAAAAAGTTTCCAATCCGGCTATAATCGAGCATGACTTTTTCGCGGTTGTGGAATCAAATGCCTCGGCCTAGAGAACCTA
>JADLZK010002599.1:0-153706 GCA_015847255.1 Hyparrhenia diplandra
TTGGTCCCTTAGTCCATGACTCCGTGTTCGTTTTTTCACAGCTCTGGTCCACCAACCCATGCCTTGCTTGATCTTTTTCCAATACCATCTAGCAATGTATTTAACACTTGCACATCTACAAGCCAAGAAACATGCTGCACAACGCAGACTCACTCAACAGCTCGGTTAGTCCAAATCATGGTAGAACAGAAATCAATCAAAGCTCGATCATCTCACCTTGATAACCACTCATTAGTCATTAGCTATGAGGCACATATCCACTCATTAGTCATTAATCATTTTGAAGATCCACAGCATCGCATCGCATCGCATGCTCTTGCCGATCATCATCTGCATCACTCTCTCTGGCCCCCGCGGACCTGTGCGTGTTCTGCGACGGGGAATATATGATCCTGGTGCGTGCTGCGTGCTATCAAAGTCCCGCCTGGAGTAGGTCTTTGGCGGTAGTATGTCTATGCACTGCTTAATCTTGTTTCGAAATGATGCGCTCGTTATGTGTCTGCTGAAAATCATGGGTGGTTTCACGTCTGATGGTTGATGTGCCGGCCCGGCCGGCGTATGGACTGTTTGCTGGATAAGCCAACTGAGGGAAGTGAGAGATGTCTCCGAGTTGGGCCATGCCCATGCATTCGACACCCTGTTTCCTGATAACGAGGTAGCTGGACAGCAGAGCTGACGAGCAGTATAGCTTGACGTGCCGGCGTTTGAACTTTTGTGCTGGATAAGTTCGTCAGGTTTGCGTTACAGTTACAGGTGACTGAAGCAACGCACAGGCACAGCCATCGACATAGCGCATGCATCCATCCATCAGTGCGCGCCGTATATTCTGTAAGCGGCAAATGTGTGCATCGTGAACTCCATTTTCTTCTTTAAAACAAATGCGTGTTATCGAAAAAGAAAGATCCATCAGCGCCGACCCGGTGCCTATCTATCTTCCGCATCTTTGCATATCGAACTTCAGATAATTGCATTCCCTGATGGATTCCGATCTCGTTACACCGCTTGACAAAGCTTAAAAGATGCACGATGCGATGCATCGAGGAATGACGAACAAAGGCATGCAGACTCACACTCACTCAGGCCTGGCTGGAAGCACCTGAATGTGCACCCAGGCGCAGCAAGCTTGCATCTTCAGAGGAAGCATCGAATGGATAGGCACATTCCTCCCTCCCATCCCAGGTGCACTGGCCGGCCGGTGGCCCAAGTGGCCATAGCATCTCGAACAAAACGTGATCAAAGCAAGCTCGCCAGCGGCCGACTAGCCGTCGTGTTCGTCACCCCTCGTGACTCTCGATCGCCACAATGCCCTCTCCTGCGTACGTTCTCGCTCGGATTCGCATCGCGTGAGAACGGAATGCGAATCTGACCGCCAAAGAATTTGTTCGACAAAAGTTCCGTTTCCCCTGAATCCATTGCGCACCTGAATTCTAGGAGTAGTACTAGTTTAATTTGTGCAGGTAGGAATAGGACAGGAAGATATAGATATGCTTAACCCCTCAGGCTCAGCATGGGTTAGTTGCTCGTGGACACGTCAAGCAACAGTGCCAAAACGCGAACGCCAAACGCATGCGAGCGAGCATGAGATCAGGCACGAGAATGAGACCGTGGCAACAACAAGCACGAACCGCCACCATCGCAAGCGACAGGGACGGAACGGAGACGACAGGTTGGTGAACCAACAGCCACCAACTTCGCGCCCCAGCGGTGCTGTAACGAGTAGGTACGCGCGCACACGCAGTGATCGACCAGCTGGATTATCTGACCACGAGGCCAGGTAAAAAAAGCGGTTGTTCGTCCAGCTGGCCGACATCACCGACGCAACCGAAACCGAAAGTAAGCACGGATCCATCGATCGGCCGGGCCTCGTGCTAAACCGCAATTAAGGTATTGCTTAAAGAAAGAATGGAAGGACGAGGGTGTCGCTGTCCTCCAAGATTGTGGAGGAAGTTGGGAGGATCCTGTTTAATTCTGAGCTTATCTCAGAATCATTTGTAACCCAGCACGCATCAGGTTCCTTAATCAGAAAATACTAAAGCTGCTAGTACGTATCGGCACTATCGCTTTCGTTCGCCCCCCTGCCGAATTCTCCAGAAATGATGCGGGAAACGAATTTGCGGCCCGGCAGCGAAGAAAGAAAAACACGGCGGTCCGGTCCGATACTTGCTCTCGGCGACGAATCCACGAACGCGATCCGGCGAAACAAGCGCACATGGAAAGAAATCAAAGATGGAGCGAGGTGATGCCAGGCCGCCGGCACATGCGCGCCAGCCCTCGCGTGGTGGCAGCGGCACGGCACGACGACAGCCGCTCAGCCCAACCGTTCGGTTCGGCCGTGGTGCCCCGTGATCGATCTCCCCGGTTTCTCTTCTCGCGTTGCCCACCTCATCACGCTCACGGTTCCCCGGCGCCGAGACCGGTGTCACATGGCCCGCCGCGTCGCTGGCGCCTCAGCACATGCCGCCGGCTCACGTGACCGCGTGGGACATCGACACGTTCGCGCGTTGCTTGCCCTTTTTCCTTGGAGCCGGCCGGCCGCACATGCGCGAGGGCGCGCTGCCCCCCACGCCGTTGGCCGTTCCGTACCCGGAGCCCGAGGGCGCACCACGTCGGCACGACGCCCAATACGGTAGCGCCACGCACAGCAATGCACATGCACGTTCCGACGTCATCTCGGCTGATGCCGTACGTGTACTCCGCGCCCACTTCTGCCATAGGATAGGAGTAGTACATGTTCCTTTCCTTTGGGACGGAGAGCAACATTTTTTAAGTAGCTACAGTACGTGCCACGTTAAATCCTCCAAAAAGGCCCTTGAACGCTAGTGATCGCCGTTAGAAGCGGGCGGACGGCGGCACCGGGTACGTGGCTCGCTGGCTACGGCCAACGGTGTCGCCTGTAACATGGGGTGAGTGTGGGTTCAGAGTTCAAAGCAAGGCCTGCAATACTCCGGGCGAACCAAAGCCGTTTGAGCACGTCGCGTTTGAACAGCAAAAGGCACCGGGCGTTCAATTTGGCCGGCGACGTGACTTGTGATCACCGGAACGCTCGGTGCGGGACTAGGTGCACATCTGGCGCCATTTGTGAGGCCAGCGGGATCTGGCGTTGTGATCCGTCTAAGACACTTCTCGAGGCGGTGTGCGTTGAAAGTGTCTTAGCGTGGATCGCAATACTACGTATCATCGTGTGGTCCGCGGTGTGGGTTAAAGTTGGCCATTGGCGCGGCCGCGGCTGGTCCGAGGCGGCAAAATGGCCCGTACACGGCTGCGGCCGGCAGGTGGCCGGGGCGGGCCATGGGCCACGGCCGGGTGGCGCGGTGTCGGCCGATCGTCTGGCCCGTCAATTTGGCGGCCGGTGGGAAAAATTCAAAGCGGCGACCCATCATATTCTGAGAAATCCCGGCAATTGTGGCTCAAACAACTAAAGGCCCATATAACCGAAACGAACGACCCCATCATACTCCATGTCTTTTTTTTTTTTTTTTTGAGCACGTCTCTGTGGGCGGCCCATGGCGGCTAGCTCGGCGGCCCGGCCCGTGGCGTAAAATGGCCACGGACGGGCCATGGGCGGGGGCAGCGGCGGGCACGCGGTGGAGCCACGGCCCGTGCGCCCGTGGCCGGCGTTGGCCGCCGGCGGGCGGCCCGGCCGACCCGTTGGACACCTATAGTGTGGGTGCATGTGCACCTAGGTGTAAATTTAACTTCCTGCACCACGGCGGCCTTGTTCTCAGCCTGCGCACGCAACGCAACGCACCGCACCGATCTGCCGCCGGCGGCGGCGGCGGGCGCTATATATCCAGGGGGCGTGTTTCCCGGTGCCGCGGGGCGGCGAGATACGGTCGTTTTCTCGTGTGCCGCCTGTACGTGGCCATGCGGTCCCGAGCTAGACGACGTACCCCAGCCTAGTGTCGCAAGTTGGATGGATGGAGAGGGTCTCGATACGATACGGGATCGTCACATGCATGCATCATGCCATGGTGATCCAGTTGCCTAGCAGCCACAATGATGTACGGGTCACATTCTAATCGCACCCGTACCGTATGTGTCATTGAGCCAATAAATAACGCCGGGGTGCGGCACTAGCTAATCTACAGATGACGTGCTTTCCGTCTCCCCGCCGGCGATCTTATCATCAGCTTTGGCACCTCCTCCACTTTCGGCGAGAAACGCCGGCGAATTTACTGCGAGTACCCGATAGCTAGCTGCTGCAATAACGCGCACGTTTTGACGTTTACACCATCCTCGCAGATCAAGGAAAGGCGGAATGACAAAGGATCGCCCGCTGTTTCGACCTGATTTGTGCGAGTACACAAGACAAATTGACGATCAGAGCACTGAAAATGGACCTAGCTAGCGAGATGTGTGCATGTGTACATACAGTAACTTTGCAAGAATGAGCGAACGAATGAACGATCACGTGTGATGTTCGTTTTTCTCATCATGAACCCCAAAAGTCGCAACGTTTTGTAGAACTAACCTGAAAGGATCTGCAGGGACGGGAGGAAATTGTGCAAGCGATAAAGGGCATGTGCGGAAAGGACGGCATCATTACGATGGATCTGCAGGTCGATCGTACTGCTACTTGAATTGCTTCAATAATTATGATATCTTTCCAGATTTTCTCCTACCTGCCTGCTGCAACGCGTGCTTCACTTGCAAGCAAATCCAGCTGCTGGGGAAATGGAAATGGAACCAAATAGCCCGACGGGGGATCCATCGATCGAGCAACATCACCGAACGGACAGGGGGCGAGCGCATCAGCGCGATCAGGCACCTGAACGACGACGACGCGCGCGGCAAGAGAAAAACTCCGGCCAGCAGTTACGTGTGCGCCTTTGGATTCGCAGGTTTGTCTCAGCAGAAGCACGCACTGTTTTCTGGATGGATTAGACAGCAACTAACCTGGATTAATCAACGCCGACGACACATCATGCATCCTTTCCCGTGAAAAGAACCTGTGACGAGAGAGTCCGTCCCGGCCGTATCCATCCTCTGAATGGTTTCTTTAATCTGCATGGTGACCACGGGTAGTAGTAGTAGTCTCTTGGAATTCTTGACACGTTTAGTCTTTTCTAATGTGCTAAAACCCTGACGGTTTTTCTTTTCTCTGACCGGAGTGAGTGAGATCCGGGCGTATCTTTAAGCTTGACAGGTCAAGAGAAAAAGGAACTTGTCCTGCACATTTCAGGTAATGGTTGGCTTGGACGGCAAGCAACAGGGAAGGGAAGAAGCAGGAACGCGCGGTGGCACTGGGCCATCCATCAGTCGTCTGAACAGATGCAGATGCGATGCTTGCCTGCCTGCCTGCCTGATCGGGACCACCGTTCGGTGGAAGCGGACCAGCAGCACATATCAGAACACGATGCTTTTTGAGTACTTGCGCGCGTGCAAACTTGTGTGTGTGTGTGTGTGTGTGGCAGGTGTCAGGTGTGGACGAGCTCCATCCAGCTCCGCGTGCGCGTGGTATTCTCCTCCAAGCGCGGCGGCGGTGGTTGACCCCGGTCGGCGCTATCAAAGGCTTGCCAAGGCCGTAGCTTTCGTTTCCCTTTTTTCCTTCTCCGGCTACAACTTCGGGCGCCTTTGATGCGGCTCTGCTCGTCGTAGTCCTAGCTGCCTCCGTTCGATCCACCGGATCACACCGAACCAGGTTTCGAAAGTATGAAGTATGAACGCGTTACATATATACTACACTGATACAGCACCCATCGTACCTTCTAGGTTTCGAAAGTATATATATGAAGTATGAACGCGTTACATGCACTGATACACGACCCATCCTATCTTCTCGCAAGAATGGAAAGCAATTGGCCAATGGACAACAGCGATGCTAAAACTGAGCACTGTGTGCATCCAGACGGGCCACTTTGGCCGAAAAGGGCTGTGGGCGTGGGCGTGGGCGTGGCGCCAGGCTGCCTGCCAGGTGCCTGCTGGCAACCACACGCATGGGCCAGAGGGCGGCGATCCCCGCCCTCCCTTCCCACGACAACGCCACTTTCCCACCGGATCCCAGAGAAGCTTTTTCCACACGGCAGCCGGGCAGCGTCTCCTCTCTCATGTCTAGAGCCAGTACTAGTAGTACTAGTAGTGGGGCAGGCAGAAACTTTAAAAATTTCCCAGCAGGAGGACCCGTTCAGCCGGCTGCACATACCATTCCGTTTGCCCGGTCCTCGGCCGCGACCGCCGTTTGACTCGAGAGCCCGCCCGCCCGAGCCGAGACAGCCAATCGGTGGCAAGTGTTGCGTGAAATCGCCGGTCTCGCCCGCGCCCATTTTAGACGGACGCTGACCGAGACAACCCCGGCGATCCCCACACACGCACACAGACACAAGAGGCCACAGCTCAGAAGCAGAGCGAAAACCCACCGTCCCAGCACCCAATTTTGAACCAACGCGACGCGACGCTCCCAAGTCCCAACCAAATCCACGATCCCGAAACGAGGAGAAATCCCGCCTCCCTCCCGTGCCCAGAAACGCACGCACCCACGCCCCGCGCCGCGCCAAAGGGAAACCGTCGCCGCGTCGCGAAACTGAAGCGGAGCAGAGGAGGAGAGGGCTCCCGGCGGCGATGGAGCGGTACCATCCCTCCGAGGTGTACGAGCTCTTCGTGCGCCACATGAACACACCGAGGTAAGTAAAGCAATTTCGTCTCTTTTCTTTTTCCCCTCCTGCGGTTTCTGGATGGATCCGTGACCGGTCGGCGATGCAGTGTGGTGGTGGACAACGGCGTGTGCGCGACGGCGACGCTGGTGCAGGTGCACAGCGCCAGGAAGCACGGCGTGCTGCTCGAGGCGGTGGCGGCCCTGTCCGACCACGGCGTCTGCGTCCGCAAAGGCTACATCTCCTCCGACGACGGCCGCTGGTTCATGGACGTCTTCCACGTCACCGACGCCGCGGGACGCAAGGTGGCCGACGCCGACGCCGACGCCCTGCTGGCGCGCCTCGAGTCCTCGCTCTCCGCCGACGCATTGCCGCCACGCACGCCGCCACCGCCCGCCGCCGTGGGGACCACGCCCACCCCCTGCTCGAGCTCGTCGGCGCCGACCGCCCGGGACTCCTCTCCGAGGTCTTCGCCGTGCTGCACGACCTCCGCTGCGACATCGCCGACGCCAGGGCCTGGACGCACGGCGGCCGCGTCGCCGCGCGCTCGTGTTCGTGCGCGACCAGGAGACAGGCGCGCCCATCGACGACGCGGCAAGGGTCAGGCGCGTCGAGTCAAGGCTCAGGCACGTCCTCCGCGGCGGCGCGCTCGGCGCCAGGATGGTCCGGGCGGAGGCCGCGGCCGTCAACATGGACCGGAGGCTCCACCAGCTCCTCAACGAGGACGGCGAGGCCGAGAGCCGCCGCGCCGACCAGGCGGAGGCGACGGCGGTCGCCGTGCAGGATTGGGGGAGGGGGATACTCGGTGGTCACCGTCAGCTGCCGTGACCGGCCCAAGCTGCTCTTCGACGTCGTCTGCACCCTGACGGACTTGGATTACGTCGTGTACCACGGCACGTTCGATACGGACGGCGATCACGCTCAGCAGGTGAGCCCTCTTGGCGTTTCTTTCTCGATTGATCCCCAAAGATTTCTTTTCCTCCTAGAGAAATACTCCAGGTCGGTGCTACCTTGATTTTTGTCGCGCCGCCATTACTGAATTCCCCGTCATCTCGAGTTCTTGGAGCTGGAATTCCCTGCCAAGAATCTCGATGTTTCCATGGCTGCGTTAGGCGCTTAGGACCTTTCTGTCAATATTTTTCTCTCACTTTTACTCCACTTTTTTTTTACCTTTTGATTGCTTTGATTGTGATTCTTGTGTGTATGCTTGAAGTTAACCCGACTTTTGTTCATGAAAATTTCCTTTTACTGAATTTTCTGGGCTTGTCATTTTAAAACTGATGATGTTTGATGATGTAGGTTTAGTTTCATTTGCATTGCTAGAGTATTGTGCTTCAAAATTGTTCCGCAGCATAACCACAACTGCATAATTAATAGTGCTATAAGCTCTCTCTATATTTCCTGCAAGTATAAAACAATTTGAATTGGTGCTGCAAATTGAACCCAGAGTCTGAGACTGCTAAAGCTGACATGCTGTTGCTTGGGTTGGCTGCAGGAGTTCTACATCAGGCGGTTGGACGGGCGGCCAATTAGCTCGGCGGCCGAGAGGCGGCGCGTGATCCAATGCTTGCAAGCGGCCATCGAAAGGCGCGCATCCGAGGTGCGTGATCGCTGAATATCTCCCTTGCTTTCCCTCCATGCCACGCCACCACCTTCACTCTCCCAAGCGCAACGTCTCTTTCCTTCTCTACCCAACTTTCCACTTCACCGCCATGTGTTCGGCCGAAATCCCAGCCGCGCCTCTCTATCTAACCCAGCGATCCTCTGTGCGCAGGGCGTGAGGCTGGAGCTGCGCATCACCGACCGCCGCGGGCTGCTCGCCTACGTCACGCGCGTGTTCCGGGAGAACAGCCTCTCGGTCACGCACGCCGAGATCACCACCAGGGGCGACATGGCCATGAACGTGTTCCACGTCACCGACGTGGCCGGCCGGCCCGCGGACCCCAAGACCATCGACGAGGTGATCCAGAGGATCGGCACGGAGAGCCTCCGGGTGGACGAGGGGCGGTGGCCGCGCCTGTGCTCCACGGAGGGGACGCGGGCCGCGGCGGCGGCGCGGGGATCTTCTCGCTCGGGAGCCTTGTGAAGAAGAACCTGGTCAGTCTTGGCCTCATAAGATCCTGCTCGTGAGGACGCACGCGATCAAAAGGGAAGGGAAGGGGCCCACGTGCTCGATGGGATGGGGACCCTTGTGTAAATATGGAATGTGCGTGGGCTAGTATGTAAATGGAGTAGGAGTTTAATTTGCCGTTTCTAGTCGTTTAGTTGCCACGTGTACATAGTAGCAAGTGGAGATGGAAGGTTTTAAAAGTTGCTGGTCGGCAACAGCTTGGAGCTTAAAGGACCTCTTTGGTGACGGTGGGTCATGCCATATTGCCATGCCATGGAGTAGTACTCCTACTCCCTCGGTCCCAAAACAAATGTTATTTTCACTTTCTAAAAATTAATATATTTAAACCATCAATAATTATATATTAGAATATACAATATAAATATCTATACTAAGTAATTAGCATTATTGAAAGATCTTTTAAATTTTGTTTTTATCAAATTAATTTAGAAATATTAATATTACATGTATTTTCTATAAATCTAGTTAAAGTTGAAAAAAATATACAGATGGATGGAAGAAATATAATATACTATACCCATGTAATGGCGTTGTTAGGGGTTGTGTTTGGTTTTCATAAGTCCGCGAGACTTATTAAAGCAAAAAGTGAAATAAGTGATTTATTTTTCCAAACAATAGAAACTTATTAGCTCATGAGACTTATAAGTTATAAGTTAGCGTACACCCTAACTTATAAAACTTATAAAGACAAGTGGTAACTAAATATTTGACCGTGTAGTAAATTTCCTTGATGTCCATCCTGTATGGTGCTTGACGTTGTTAGGGCATGTATTACCTACTGACGGGATCAATCTCTACGGGCTTTGAATCTATCATACATGCATGTATAAAAGACAAGTCATCAACCTATGAGACGAGGCATTAATCGTCTCTAAACTATTTAATGCACGCACTATGTTGATGGGAAGAAGCTTCAAGTAGACAGGTATATTTCGAGTAGATAGCTCTTATACAACCTAAGCCGAGGCCGTCCTTTCGTGAAGAGACAATATTGTTGTCTTTAAACATTAATAGAGTTCTGTCAAAAAATAACATCTTACTATCTTAGAGACGGAGCGAAAAGATCCCTTGTACATGCCTTAGTCCTTGGGGTACGGTGGCTGACATATACGGAAACTCTGATTCGAGATCTTGAGGTATTTTAAAATTATTAAGCGGCGCCGACAGATTACTATAAACAAAGCCTCGCTATTCCAACATCCTGAATCTTTGTGTTGTCGTAATGCAATGAAAAAAAAAAAAAAGCATATGGGTCAGTATCCTGGTTCGGAAGGAATTAATACCCTGAATCTTAAACCAGTTATTATTAGAGTGAAACCGTTTACATATTTCGCAAGGCCATGCCATGTGGCCAAACACGCGGAATGGGAACAATATTAAACTTTACCCATCCACATCAAAAGGTCAAATATGAGATCATACAACAGAATAATCAACGGGTTGATTTGACGAAATTCATTTGAACTTTCAGCAAACCAACATCCCTTGTCATTTGTCAAAAGCTCTGCATTGGCCGGCGCACACACAATATCATCAATTCGAGTACAAGTTTCCTTGCGGCGGATACACTATTTTTCAACCTATTTACCGACACCGTCTCGCTGTCAGCTGAAAACAAAACCATTTGACTTCCTAGAGCGGCTACATTGAAAATCCTTTTTTCGAAAGGTCGGCTACATTGAAAATCGGTTCGGGTAGACCAATATGATCCCTGCAGTGATGACATACGTGCTCACGGCTGGGCTGGCTCTGTCCCCTCGATACGAAACCAGGAAAAAGATTCACGCATGCAGCGGCGCGTAATACTCTGGCCGGCGCCTCGCTTTCACGGGAGGGAGCTTTCGCCGACGCCGACCGGCTGGCTGTCGAGGGACCTGGACTCCTCAGCCTGTGGTTGCCTTGTGCGTTGTGACGACGGAAGGACCGACGCGGACGCTTAGTTTAACCGGGTCATGTCATGCTCATCTCATGCATGCCGAACGGAACTGAACCAAAGCCATGGCGGCAAGAAACGAGAAGAGCCCCGCGCGGCGTCTCCCAACCACCTCTAACCTACCGCCCAACTGCCGCGGGTCGGACCAAACCTGGTACGAGACGCCTGGCCGCGGATCGCCTGCAGTTGCGGTAGTAGTAGATCAACTTACTCGGGGAGGAAAATGACCGCCCAACCTTTTCCTAATTCCTATTTCTTGCGCCATCTCGCCGCGGACTCCTCTCTCTTCTCCCGTTGGTGCGTCGTGCGTGCGAGAGATCAGCTGGTCGGAACAGTCCGTATGTTTGGGGATGCTGGGCCGTTGCCGGTTTGAATCCGCGAAAACGACGGGTGGTTGTGGTGTAGTCCATGGGGATTGGATTGGGGAGCAAAACGTGCGGGAAACCATCCCGTGTGTGAGAATGGGTTCGGCGTACTACTGTGGTTGGGCGGGGCCGCGGGGGGCGGCTACGACCGCCATCACAATTAATCAACACCAAGTTAACAGCAGGGCGAAAGGACGCTCTGGAATGCTCCTTGGCAACCAACCACTACAGCCAGCGGTACGGAAATTGGGATCTTCAGCATGCCTGGATCTGGATGCAACGACCACGGTTGGTTTTCCGAATTGCGACATACTCCAGTGGTTTTCAAAATTGAGATAATTAATCTGACACAAGAGAGCTTTTATTTTGCACATCATTACTTACAGTAATACTATTCTCTATATCAACGATGTACCAATTTTTCTCTCCAGATTGTGTGTTTAGAGATCTACCAACAACAACAATGAAGCAGTTTACCATGAACAGTTACCCAACTTACTGGTAGCAATCCGCTGCTGATGAGGGTCACCTTCGTTCGCCGGTCTGCCTTGGAATTCCAGAGCCCAGCTGCTCCAGCCTGCCTGCTTCTACAGCTGCGAGAGTTTGGTATCCACCTTGTTGCGTGCATACGAAACGTACTTTCACACCAACCAAAACGGCCTCGTTTTGTAAGGACAACGATCTCGAGAGCGACAAGAAAGCTAAAGCTGGAAGCTCCTTGTCTGGCTCTGAGAGAGCAGAATCACCGTGCCAACGACTTCCTGTGCCCCAAAACAGCAAACTTCATTGCAGAATGACAGAAGGGCAGATGAATTGCTTCGCTCATCCAGCTGCCGAACTGCCTAGGGCAACAGGATTCCAGCAACGGATCCATCCGGATCTGCAGCCGATCGGACCCGGCGTCCGTGTATTGCATAACTGTAGATCTACGACGAACTAGAAGCTACGGCAGGCGAAAATAACGGATAGCAATTGCTAGCTTATTCAAGTTCTGCATTTTAATGCTGCAACTTGTGCAAGACCTAAACCAAAGTCACAAAGGCTTCCCATGTTTTACAGCACTTATGCTGTAGCAACCAAGCACCATTCAAATTGTAAAAAGAATGTTTCTTTCAAACCCGCCCTGGACGGAGCAGGAGGGGGCTATATAGTATATATACACTGACGTTGCTGACCTGTACAAAAGAATCTGTGGCTGTTTTAACAGTTTATGGGCGAGACAAACCATTTGATTCTGATGTGGTTCAAACAACAAATTACAACTAATCCTGTTGAGTTTAACCAGCTTACACGGGGTCACTGCTTCTAGGTATTATTCTTACTGCAAGACCAGCTGGCGCGGGATCTTGATGATCCATGACCAGGTGTCTATCATCTTCATCCTTCTGGTGGACATCAGCAAAGTGCAGGCTTAGCCCTTCCTCGATGTCAGAGTCGTCCATGTATCTTGTCTTGGACAAAGCTTGATGGCCCTTCCAGAAGCTGCTGCTTCTGCCATTGCTCTGCTCTAAATCCTCCGTGCTTCCCTCTGATGTATCGCCACTGTGATTACTGGAATGAGGATCAGCCATGTACCGATTTCCAAATTCTGGAGGTTCAATGAAGCTGCCCTGGGGACCAGAATTTCCAAATTCTGGAGGCTCAATGAAGCTGCCCTGGGGACCAGAAGAATATGCATGGGTATGTGCCCACAAATTGCTGTTAGTGTTATCTTCTGTACCATGGTGCTTCACTGGAGTGTTCGGAACAAAGCACTTGATGTTGATGCCCCCAGATGACTTTGAACCCTTTCATACAACTCATAGTCCCAGTTTCCAACTTCTTCAATCTCAGACGTTTCCCTTGCTGGTGGACTAGTGCTCACACCAGTCTCAGGGAGTGCTTGCTCAAACTGGGGGGCCTCAGCTCTATCTGAGTGTGGTGGATGACACATGTAATACCAGTCCAGGATATACGGATGAGTTCTTTGGTCTGTGTCGAGCAATCCCAAGGGGCTCAAGTTATAAACAGGAGGCAGAGTGGCCTCAGCATGGCTACGAAAATCGCTATTGAGTTGTTGAAAGGTATCATCCCTTTGACCTCTAGGGCCTGCCACAAAGCCTGAAGCTTCCATTGCTTGATATTGTGCAAGAGCTTGTTGACGTATTTGCTTTTCTTTGAACTTTTGGAGGTTAGATAAGAATTGTTTTCCATCAGCATCTGGCTCCCATGATGGATAGACACTCTGAAAACTGAAAACAAGCATGTAATACGATTAGTTTCATATTGCTGCTCCTGGTTTTGCAGTGACAACAAAATCTGGTTTGAACGTTGAAAGGTAGAATGGTGCTCGCTAAAGCTGTTGATCAGTGCTTGTATATGACTACTGAACTAAACTACATCTATAGCACACAGAGCAGGCCAAGCATAATTATGCTTGCCTGTAATATCTTCTGATCGGTGCTAAAAGATTGTCGGTGTCTATATTCTGCTACATCTATAGTGTCAACAGAGCAGTAATGACAAAAGGGATGACAGTAAAAGAGGTACTGCTCTTGTCCAAACTTACGATATAAAAGCATGCCTTCATATACTAGTACCTTCAAACAACTAAAGTTAGAAATACTGGTTGTTTTCATTTTCCTAGGCAACATTTTCCGCCAAATCCAACTATCAAGGCCTGTTTGGAAAAAGAGGTAGGGGTAATGGTAAAAGAATTTTCCAGATTTAGTTCACATTTTTACTAAATCCAAAGGATTTACTTCCTGAAACCCCCGTTTCCAAACAGTGCTTATGTTGATTGGTGCATTTTAGATGGTACACGTTTTACAGGAACAAACTATCTAAGTAACCTAAGGCACTCAAATGGTTAGACATAAATCTGCAGGCATCACATTCAAATGGTTGCTGCTCTGGCTAGCTTCCCAGACCAAACAGCACCGTCAGACCCAGGTGCTCTCAAAATCGGACGCCTGGGGGGTGCTGTCTAGCCCAGGCAAGCTGGCCACAACTTCAGAGCAAGCAACTATTGAAGTACTACAATTTATCTAATCAATCCTTGACACTTTGACAGCAATTACGATGCGCTTGTGATAAACCACACTACATGACTAGCAAAACAGTGTAAACAAAAATTTGAAATTGCATGTACCTTAAGAATGATTTCTCCATCTTCCCTTGGGAGCTCCTGAGACCTTTAAGAGCATTGAGCGGTGACCCATAGTTTCTATTTCCATGTCTTTTGAAGTCAAACAAGCTTAGACTATTGTAAACATAGAGAAATAAATGTGTTAAGTATTGCAAAGGTCAAGCAAAAATAAGCGCTAAGAATAACAGAAGAAACAGAAGCAAAGACCTGCATACATCTCCCACTCCATCTACATAAATTGTGAAGTCTGAGATGAAGCGCAGAATGTCATCAACTTCGCTGCGGATAACAAGAATTCAGAACTGTCAATAAACTTGCATGACATGAAAAAGAAAAACAGAGGTTGAGTTAGTTCAGAACATTACCTTTGGTACCTCAAAAATAAGCAAGTAAGGAGTGATGAATATGGAGGCCATTTCTTCAAGTAGCATAATTATAGTATACTGCACGCACAGATCAAATCAATTCTTATTCTTATGGCCATATAATTGAAGCAGCAAACCACATAGCTGAATGGCTTATACCCCAGATGTAATCATAAACTGTATAAGTAGAAACAAGATCTTCATGCAACTATGCAAGAGACAGATTTGTATGAATCTACATAGCTACCCAAAACAGCTTTTAGCATAGATCCAAACTACCAATCCCCCACTAGAAGTAGTGCTCAAATTAGAATAATAGAAAATACCCCCTCCATTCTTTTTTTATAAGGCATATTTTGCATTTGAAAAAAACTTGACATTTTGACCGTTAATATCTCTGCATAGTCACTTATTACCAAATCAAAAATCACAATAAAAGTACTTTGAAGAACGAATCTGGTCTTACAATTTTTTTTAACACTGAACGCCATATAACTATATAATAATAAATAATCACTTGTCAAAAGTTAGGAAGTTTCACTTTTTCAATAAAAATATGCATTACAAAAATTGAATGGAGGGAGTAGAAAAGGAGTTGAGAATATCTCTTTTAGTCCTGCAATAGCATGAGAAATTTCAAAAAGGCGTCAATGAATACATAGAAAATAGATGGATTAGAATTTTAGAACACTTTCGTTTTAAAGCCAGGCGTTACGTCTTTCACACGAAAATCTTTTAATACCTTGGCCAGTTTGTAAAATATGGCATTCAAACAATTCTGAGCCAGCTAAGCTACCTTAAATGAACTGTAACTAGAGTTACCTGAAATAATGTCTCAAATTCTCTTGGACAAGTTCACTGTTCTCTTTACCACGCCACCGCTTTGGCATGTAATGTGTTTGGTGAACAGCGAGGCACATGGCCCCTTCTGGATCAATAACTTGAAGCTCATCAGCCACTACTTTTCGACTTATAGCCGCTATTGTTCCAAAAACAATAGTATACCAGAGAAGATTTCTTCCAAAAATCTGCAGAAATAACATATAACATTTTACAGTGTGAAGAAGATGCATGTACTACAAGTCGCATCAAGTTGCAAATATGCCATAAAATAGTTGCATTTACCACCCCCACAGATCTAATCCATATGCATAAATATAATGCTAACTTGATGCAAATTGTGACCTCAAGTGTTTGGCACGTGTTGCCAGCATGAAAAGATGGGGGGTGACGACGGTTAAAACTATGCACTCAAGTCCACTATATCAAATGTGCTCACCTAATATGTCATCAAACCCACCCACACCACCCTCTCCTTCCTATGATGGCTAAGTATATGGAACACTCTGAGCTCACATCAAGGCACATATGTGGATCCCATAAAGTAAGAATTTGCATTCAGACTAGACTTGTAGGTGATGAACACAACTATTCTAATAGCAAGGAGGTATTTGCATCTTGAAATGATTTGTAGCAGGTATTTGCAACAACAACAACATAGCCTTTAGTCCCAAGCTAGTTGGGGTAGGCTAGAGATGAAACCCATATGAGACAGTATAAAAGAAGGAAAAAAAAAGGTAGAAGACAAAAAGATAAAGATAGGGTAGATAGAAAAGGAAACAAAGTCATGGTTCAGGCACGTTGATAGCTAGCCTCCAGCCTCCTCCTCTGTCCAAAGCTAAATCCTTGGAGATATTCCACTCGTTAAGGTCTCTCTTAACCGGCTCGTCCCCAAGTCGGTCTAGGTCGAGCCTCTACCTCTCTTTACATTATCTACCCCGCCCTCCGTTGAATGTAGCAGGTATTTGCAATTTAGCCAAAAAAAACAATGCAAAAAATAGGGCTTACATGTCCTTCAAGAATAGATTCACCCACAAATCCAATGATTATTAGAGCACCAGCCAAGCCACCAGAAACAAAAGATACAAATTTAGCCATGATGGAAACCAGTGGGGTTGGAAATTGCTTCAGGTAATTTAAAGAATGAACAGCGCCGTTGTTCATTCTGTGTCTGAAGAAGTGATCAACCTGCAATGTTTGTAATCACTTTTAGATCAGTAAAACAATGCTTGCACTCGCAGATACTAACTATGACATTGATTAGCAGCAGAAATTAAGAAAGGGGAAGCTGGAGAGCCCAAAGATTCATTTAGATAATTTGTTACAGTTGCAATACAAGAAAAACTAATGATAAGTTCTGAGTAGAAGCTACCTCGTTATACTCCCTAAAGATCCACCTTGATAAGTTTGACCATCGTCTAGATGATGCTGTACTCGGGTGATTATAAATTTCTTCAGCATGCCTTAGAATGACGTAAACCAATGGAAATATCACAAGACAGGGTGATAGGATAACCATTGCAATGCCAACAAATATAAGTCGCTTTTTCAACACATCTGGGCTTGTCAAAAACTCTTTCCTTACACAGAATTTACTGAAAAAGGAGGATGAACGTTTAGTAAAATAATTCACAAACGAAGAGGAAGCAAACTCTAGTTAAATAAAACAAATTATTAGGAAACACAATGATTTGAAGCATCCGGAAGCAATGTCTGAGTACTTGGTAGAAAGCCATATTGTAGTGTGTAACCTTCACATGATCTGTTGTATGAGCTTCAGATGGATGTGAGGAACTAGGATTCATCATAAATGATTTGTCCTATATGGCTAGGATGTGAGCCTACCCCAACTTGCTTGGCACTGACAGGCTATGTTGTTGTTGTATATGGATAGGTTATTTAAGCTAACAAAGTAGGGAACATATCTGGTGGAAACCACAACCTCCACCACCTTTGTGAAAACCCGTGCAAACCACGACAAAAAAGTCGTCTAAATTCACCAAGATCTGTTGCGTGATTTTTTTGGTGAATTTAGACGACTTTTTTGTCGTGATTTGCACGAGTTTTCACTAAGGTTGTGGTTTCCACCAGATATGTTCCCAACAAAGTAATAGGACAGAATACATCTGGTCACCTAGAAAATGCATTAGAATGGATAGTTTTTGAACTTAGAAACCGCTATGCAAGTATACGCACTGTAGTACATGTGTTATGATGAAAGTTCTGTTCTATACAAGGTGCCTCAGTATTAACTTAAACAATAAAGATTGGCGTTGACAGTTGGCTGATTCATTTCAGAATTCTAAAGTTCCTATGCAGCTATGTGCTGAGGCAGAAGCTTAACAGCCTATGCCTTCTTACTGCCTAGATGCTCTAGGCTGAGCTAATATCCAAAGAAGATTAGCATTTAAAAACAAGCACACAGCTTGTTCATGAAAAGACTAAAGCATTTTAGCCAACTATATTTTAAAAAAAGACAGGAATAAAAAGATCCAGTGCAAGTAAGCAGTCACAGACTTCCTTACCTATCAAACATACTTTGAAAGATGCACCAATTTAAAGTCCATTCGAGGGCCTTTGGAAGTATCAGATAGTTTCTCCTGCCATGCTCACGTGATCCAACAGTTGGGCCAGCCCCAGGCACACAAGAATGAATTGGAAATGAAAGAATGCCTTTATTGACCATCCCTATCAAATAATTTTCTTTCCTCATGATTCTCATGATAATATCATGCTCTGAGAGATCCCTAACAACACAGAGTTTTTGAGATCTCTGTAGTAGGACAACCTTTTCAATTATTTTGGGCCATGATATAGTCTGAATCTCAATATCATTCACCTTAAGTCTGCATGAATGTAAACAGAATAAGGGCAAAGTCATTGCTCTGAACTAAAAAGGAAAAAGGTTAAGCATGAAAAACATAAGCACAAAAGTTACCTGTCATAGTAGAATTGACGAACACTGAGTGTACTTCTTAACTGTACAAAGAACTTGAGGAAGTTGGTAAGTCCATAGGCTGTCATTATGACCATTGATCCAACAGTTATCATTTTTGGCAATGTGAAGGGAACTAAAGGATCATGCTTAATGACCTTCATCAGATCACATCGTTTCTCCCCAGATTCAAGTGCTTCCACCCCGCATTTCAAATGAATAAGAGTATCCCAATCAACAAATAAGAAAAAGAACCCGATACAGCATACCATAAAAAGTACATTAAGTATCTCTATTATCCATTTGGTAATGATACACCTAAGCCCTTTTGCACAGAAATATTCGTAAAGCCTTTCAAAGAAAATGTCCAAATCAGGGATATGTTCTTCCTTGGCATCTTCGCCATGGAGAAGTCCAGATGGGCTCTCACTTCCAGAACTTGGCAATCTCCGGTAGTCGGACAACTCTATTTCAGGTGGAATATCAACAAGCAGCTGCGCTTGATAACGGCGATTGGCTTCTCCATGGCCAGTTAAGTCTTGTTTGCGCATGTGTGTCCTTCGAAAGGAAGGACATCATTCGTGAAAAGAGAAGGCAGGCAGGGCCAGTAGATAGGTCCCTTGCCATGCCAGACGCACACACCTACATGGAAAAACAAATATTCACACTTTGCATACCACCGTATATTCAATTGAAATAGCAGCACAATGAAGCCAGAGCTCATCCAAAACTCACAAATTACGACAACAAAGTCGGTCAATTAAATAAAAAGTGATGTAAAATGGAAAATAATTACTATTTGGAGCATAAACAAATCCAAAATTAAGTCCACAACAAGGTTAAACAAGTACATTCGGAAGGCGTCAAAGCCAAATCGAACATATGAGTAGCTATCATTCCAGAACAAAATGAAACTCTCTGCTATGCCAAGAACTAAATTTCTACCAGCTTACCACATGTAACGCCAAGCAGCAATAGTTGCAGGTTTGCAGCTGAAGCTGAACTACCCTCAAGTTCTTTGCATCAATGGATTAATCAATCAACACCTCGCTAAGATCAAAACGGCAAAACGAATTTGTATACACCTACTCCCTTCACATATCAAGGGCGTTCCTCAGCAAAAAGCAGCTCGATGCCCTACACGGCTACACCCCACGGTTCAGCAGCTAACCAATAGGTTGAGCTAACTATCAGCAGCGAAAATCTGTACTCTCTACCCACACCACCACCAGCTCTAACCCACCCCCACAACGCATGACCGGTTCAACAACCAAAGTTGCTAGCTATAATTGACGCCAAAACAGCGGAATCGAATCGAACTAGTTCCGTCAATCTATCTATCAGCACAATCGCCAGAAAATAAAATCCACGCGAAGAGGAGAAAGGCGCTTCACCGACCTGAGGAGCGCCGGCGATCGGCGGGGCGCAAGCGCGAAGGAGGGGCCCGGGTTGTGGGCAGGGGAGAAGCCCGGGGCGGCGAGGGCCGGAGGAGGCTTCGCGTGAGGAGGTGACTTGCGGTGGACTGCAGCGCCGCCGGGGCTGGGGTTGAGGTCCGGGCCGGGCTGGGGAAATTGCGCGAGGGGGGGGCAAAAGGAGACGGAGAGACAGACAAGGAAGGCAAAGGGAGGGCGTGCTTGTGCTTGCGTTTCAGGAGACGTGACGGGATCGAGGAGGGGAATCGTATGGGAGGGGAAGAATCGTTTTGTTCGTTTCGTTTATCCGCGGGCTTGTTGCTTCGTGTTCCGTTGCGTTAATCGCCAAGGAATTGGGAATCGCGACTGGCTTTGCGTGTGGGACCGACCGATGGTTAGTTTATTCATTAACTGTTGAGCGCTATCATTTACTAGGGCTTATCGATCATCTTCTTTTTTGAGGAAAGAAACAGCGGGTCGGTAGGGAAACCTGCACGTCAACATTCACGTTTCTGGCTGAAAGAGATTTTTTTAATTCGGGCAGTGCCCGTATCGTGTTTAGACGGCGGTGCACGGCATGATTTCGTTGTTTTCTTTGTGATTTTTCAGCTGGTCTCGTGGCAACTGGCAGTAACACTGCCTCTGGGCTAGCCACGCATCCACGGCGTGTTTGTTTCTAGTTAAAATCCGATTCTGAATGAAAATAGTAAAAAATCTCAGTCGAACGCTATGATTATTTCTCGATTCTTTTATCCTGGGCGGCGAAAGAAATCGTCCTGTAGTGTTGCCGCGCGTTTTCTGTTCCGCAAGGTTATCCTTTCGTTTCCTCCACCGCGAAGATTTTTCCTTTGCTGCTCGGCTGCCGTGCGCCGTCGTGCGGCACGAGTGACGAGTGCGTCGTCTCCTCCAAGAGCGGATTGAGCCGGGCAGCCGATGGCACCACCGCGCCAGGCAGACGCACGCCAAAACCATGCTTCCACGCGTTACGGGACTGCAACTCTGCCGCCGAGATGGATCAGTGACCGCCGTTGATCCGAGACGTGACGGTCCGGGGATCTGGCCTTAAAGCATTGCGTGTGCTGCGCTTATGTGTTCATGTTATTGGAATATTGGACTATCATGTGATTATCACGTTTATAACACACCTGTTTGCTTGAACTTATCATCCATTATATAGTGTGTTACAGGAAAAACTTCCCAAAAATCAACCACTAAATCAATCACCCAACAAAACCATCGGCGTGGGCACATGGTGCCTTAAAACAGTGTATCCTATGACAACATTCAAATCGGTTTAGCTATAGCCCGGAGCGGTGTCGACATCCCCAGCGTCACGCCAAAATTCTCAGACATATCCACTCCATTCCTCTCCACATCCGCCGGAAGCCTCCACTCAAACCGGTGCAACAATGTCGAGAGCATGACGTGCACCATGCGAGACGCCAGCGGCAGCCCGGGACATATCCTCCGGCCGGACCCAAATGGCAAGAGCTCGAAGTCCCTACCACGGAAATCGATCTCCTTCTCCAGGAACCTCTCCGGCATGAACTTCTCTGGTTCGACCCACAGCTCGCGGTCCTGCCCGATTGCCCACACGTTCACCAGAACGCGCGTGCCCTTTGGCACCGTGTAGCCTCTGATCTCTGTCGTCGTTTCGGCTTGGTGGGGCAGCAATAGTGGCGCCGGAGGGTGGAGACGGAACGTCTCCTTCACGATGGCCTGGAGATACTTGAGCTGCCCGATGTCGGATTCATTGATCTCTTGTTTGGTGCCGATCGCTTGTGCCAGTTCATCACGAGCCTTCGCCATCGATGACGGACTCTGTAACAGCTCGGCCATCGCCCATTCTATTGTGGCTGCGCTTGTATCAGTCCCAGCAGTGAATAAATCCTGCACAAAAATTACGAAGAGTAAAATATTTTGATGCGTGTACAGGCAGGTTGCTTAATTGTGTGTTAAACTGGTTACGTTCTATATGCATGGTGAAACTGAAAAGCAACAGTGTATAATTATCGAATTCACTCATGCGATGCGCAGCTACCAGCTACCCAGGACAAGTTAGTACTTGCATGCTTTTTCAGCCGCGGAATTGAGTATTCTTCTCAATTGGCACGTTTTTTGTTACTTGATGGCTATCGTCCACACATTTCTTTCGTATATTCTCGATGAGCCCGTGGCTGTATGTAGAAAATATTAATTTAGCCGTACCAAGGTAGACCATTATCAATTTAACCATCACATGTTCTAAACATTTTTTTTCCACCACATATGACAACATTTTTTTAGGGTTATTGCTCTCCACGCTTGCCACGTGGTACCACATATGACAACATTGACACTGTAGGTCAACATCGCAAAACTAGAAAACTTTTTTTTTTTTTTTTTTTCTAAGCGGTCCGCATTGTACTAATTTACACAAGAGTTGTCACATGTTCTTTACATTTTTTTTTTCCATCATCTATATAACGTAAATAACAAGATTGAGGTTGGGTCATCATCATGCAAACTATTAGAACTTTTTTTTTCCTGAGCGATCAGCAGAAGATCTGCTGAAGTTGTGCTGATTTAGAAAAGTTGAAGGGACTGTACCACACTATCTCTAAGTAAGCGTCAAAGAACTCCGTGAGTTTTCATCATAAAAAGCAATGGTGGCTCAGGGTGGGCTACCGGTTTGAGAAGGCGCCCACAAGGGAAAAAACAACAAAATTGGTGCTGCACCCTACACATTCGCCGTGATTGCACTTCCAACACAATAACCGATGAGGACATCATCTACTATTACCCGTTGGCAAAGACGCTTTGCAAAAAAAGGGTCAAGTGGCCTAGTCGTAGTCGTCGGCGCGATCATGTGAGCCCTCGATTAATCCCACCTTGCTTAGCTTAGAAGTAGGAAGTCACCTTAAAATGGAGAGCCACGCGTCGCCTATTTGACTAGTCTTTTAGGAGATTGAGTCTTTTTCGAGTGAGTGTGCCTAAATAACTGTTTGTGGTGCAGGCAACCCTAATTTATTAGGCCTCGGCTAACCCCACGTAGGTGCAAACAATTTGATTGATCTGTAGTTCTAAATCTCCTTTTCTCCCCTTCTTTCTTCTCTCTCGCCTTGTTTCTCATGTATACTCCCTCCATCCCAAAAGCAGTATCGTTTCTTGCTTCTTCTTTGACCATCCGTCTTATTCAATTTTTTATATAAATATTATTAATTTTGTTATAACCTACTTTATCTCTAAAGATACTTTCATAATGTGATTTATTTTATAATTTACATAAATTTTTGAATAAGACGAAAGGTCAAACGTGATGTCTAAGAAAAGCCTAAAATGATATTCTTTTTTAGAGCGGAGGGAGTATGTAACACCCCGTGGTGTTACTATTACTAAAAACGTGATATGTCATCATGATCATTGCAAAGCATGCATGTTTAGCCCACTATGTGTTGCATTGAATTAAAATAAGTTTATTTTATGTTTGGTTTTCGTTGTCGGTCGAAAAAAGACGCGGAAAGAATATTAGGAAGTTACCCCCTCTAGTCGAAAACCCCGATTTGAAACCCTAGTTTGTCCCCTTTTCTTTAATTCAAAATTTATCAAGAATTTGAGGGAGGTCACAAAAAGGGAAAAGGTAGAGTTTTCAAAGTTGAGCAAAGTTGGTATTTTGAGTTTTCAAAGTTTAGTTCAAAATTTTAAAGTAATTTTGAATTCGACAAAACCCTAATTACCCCCCTTTTCTTTATTTCAAAATCTAAGCAAAATTTGACAAAACTTCCAAAAACTAGTTTGTAGATCTTGTTGAGATGAACAAAAGATATGTACAAAGTTTTTCAAGTTTCTACATAATTTTAAAAGTAATTTTGAATTCAAATTTCCTACTTTTTGACCCCATTTCAAAAAGTCTAATTTCCAGGCCGAATTTGAAATTGTTCCAATTATGAAATTTGTAGATCTTGAAATTTTAAGCAAACTTTGTTTTTGGAGATTTTCGAGTTTAGTTCAAATTTTGGGAGTAATTTTGAAATTAGGGTTTCAAATCAATCGCTACAAGATACTCGACCCTATCCCGCCGCCACCGCCGACTTCCACCGGCGCGCCGTCCACCACCGATTTTTCTCGCGTCTGCGCGCGAGGAGAGCGGCGAGGTCGTTGGCCACCTCATCATCCTCCCCCCCTATAAATAGGTCGGCATCGCCGCCGCTTTTTCTTCTTTTCGAAAATCGCCGCCGGAACCGCCTCCGCCCGCGCCGCGTCGTTCGTCGCCGTCGTTCCATTTCTCGCCAAATCAACTCGTCACCCGCACCGCAACCTTCTTCGCGCCTCCCGAGCCAGCTCTTAGTGCCCCACGTCGCGAGTCACGCGGCGCACGCCGTCGTCTTCCGTCGCCGGATTCGGATCTCCACCGCGAGCCGCGCCGCCGTCGTTTGCCGTGCTTCGTGAGCTTCAATTGCTTTTCCTCACGCGTTTTAGCATTGCCTTGGCGTCGTGGTTCTGGTCGACTCGTCCTTTTTCCCAGCCGTGACCCAGCTCGCCGGAACGTCGTTACCGTCGCCGCGCCGTGCTGCCATCGCCGTCGACCCACCTCGGCCTAGCTCCGCCAAGTAACCAAGCCCGTTCTAGCATCGCGGTAAGCCCCTGGCCGCCCTCCTTCTCTCCGTTTTCTCTTTAGTCCATCACGGCGCGGAAACGGCCGCGCCGCGCCCGCCTTGATGGCGCCAGCGTCGGCGGCCCGGCGGCGTGTCTCGCCCGGGCCAAAACCAGCGATTTCACCGGCCCAACATTTGTTCCAACGGGCCGCCCATCACTATTCAAACGGAGACCCGGTCCATTATGCACGATAAAGAGGCTATGAACAGTACTTGGGCGTACGCGATGTCGGGCCCGATTCAACCGAAACCCTTTTTTCATTTATGAAAGGTTTTATTCAATTTTATTTATTTGAATAGTGTCTAATTTTCCAAATTTCATATAAATTCAAATACTAGCTCAAAAATTCTGAAAATTTTTGTGTAGCCTTCCCATGAGTATGTCTACCCATGAAAAATATGAAACTTGAATTTTGAATACTTTTGGCATGATTTAAAAATACAAATTTTAATTGAAAAATGCATCTTCCTTGATTTTTAATAATTATTCTATTTATCCAAAAATCATGAAAATTATTTTGACACTGTTTTATGACAAGATCTACTTGTACAAAAACTTTGAGCTTGTTTAAAGAAAGTTAAAATATTTATTATTTTATGCTCTATTATTTCATGTGTTGCATAATTTGTTTTATGTCTTATAACTTAGGGTTTTGGGTGAATTTTGGATTGTTTTGTGAACCCTAAACCATACCACTATCAAATGGTCCTTGAGAACTCCTTAGGCAATGGTGATGATATCTCGTAGAGTAGTTCAACAAGTTGGTTTTGTTGGATTGCAACTTTATCGTGAAGGAAAGTTGTACTCAAGTGTTTATTGTTTCATGCACCCTCGCGCATCATGTTTATATACACGACATCATGTAAAGCATATATTATTCTTTCGTATAGTGAACGAAGTGGGTTTTCTTGTTGATCCGAAGTTTCGATTATTGTGATCCATCGTCGAGTCGTTATTTCGTCAACCAAGGCAAGCCCCGGTTCATTTAAACATTCCTTGTGTTTTTACAAAGCTTTATATCACATTTGCTTTATTTACTGCATTAGGTGATAGGAGTTGTGTGATAACCTAATTGATGCATTACCATTCCTTGGTTATTTCGATATCTACCTTGACAACCCGTTTTGGTAAAAATACTTAGAAATGCTTAGCCGGTGCTAAACTAGTTAGACTTTTGAGTCAAAATGTGACAAGTCTCTTATGATAGCCCGAATGGGCATTTGATGAACAAGGATGTTATATGATGAAACCATATTGGGATATGGTGTTGAATTTGAGACCGGTCGGGTAATTTGCTTGAGAATGGAGTTTCGATTGTAGTATTTCCGGCTTGTCGATTAAGGACCGTTCGTTGTAAGCAATGTGGATGAGACTTTGGAACGCAATCGCGCCCGAGGTCTTTTGACCAATGGCACGCTCTGTCGGGTGTCGCCCCGGGACCGAAACTAGTACCGACCACATACTCCGGAAAGCCCGATCTCGGGGTGTCAAATCGAAACGCATAAACCAGCAAGACCGGGAGTGGAGAGATGGCGGAGTAGCGTGTACACTCGTGGGTTAAATTCCTAGATGCCTGTGGGTTAGATTCCCCGTGTGTGAGGTGTCTTGTGCTCTCGGGTGGCGAGGGACGCGGTTCCGCTTTTGAGTATCCAAGAAAGGGTTGATATATGCAAGCTTAGGTGCTACATATGTCGTGGTGGAAAGAACTCCCCAATTTGGGTTAATCGATTTCGAAATCGCCGTGCTTCTCGGACATGGAGACTTGGTTTCCCCCTTACATCGTAGTTTAATTATGGAACCATGAAGAGATGGAATAAGTAATGGAATATATAAGAAGGGTGTGCTCTAGTGTAAGATCACCTAGAGTAGGTGAGAAACTTAATTGGGATTAAAACATTGAAAGTAAGGATTCACTACTAGTGAGCTTTTTCTCGCAAAAAGAATTCTTGGTTCCCGCTAAAAGCCTTACCTTGAATCCTAATAGACCAAAGCATTCTTGAGTTTTCTCCTATTTTCTTTAGTCGGGTAAGTCTTGTTGAGTACTCCCGTACTCAGGGTTTGTTAACCCATGTTGCAGGACCAGGTAATCATGTCTGCACTGGACCTTGTTGTATGACGATCCATCAGAAGGATAGTGACGATGAGTGAGAAGTGAGACCCGTGGGCTGGGTCTATTAGTGAGAGATATGTAATAAACTTTCTACTACTCCTACTTATATATTGTAAAACTTGTTTAAAATAAATGGTTGTAAAATTATTGTAATATAAGTCTTCCATTTTTTTTACTCGATTATGTATGAAAACTGTTGTATCCGCAATGACCTCAGAACGGATCTGGTTGGAATAGTTAATAGTACTTTTCAGGTTATGGGTGCACATATGTGGCAATTAGAGGTCGTTGTACGATAATTAGTACATGTGGGCCCTATAATTTGAAAAGGTTCATTACATACCTGGCATCGGAGCCTCCGTTACTAGTGTTATCAGTAGCATTACTTTACAAAACTTCAAAAGGATTTGGGTCAAACTAATTTTATTCTTACTTTGGTCCAAATTGCTTATCCTCTTATCTTATTCTATTGAAAAACTTTCTTATCCTATTTCAAAGTGATATAAGTGGAGTAGCATTATATATTGCCCTACTTATAAAATCTTTAATGCAAAAGTTTTTATTGATTGTTACGTAGGTTCGATTCATGCATCATGTTTAAATCACTTGTTAATGTTTACCTTCCCCTTTAATGTGGTTTGGGTTAAGTAGTATCAACCCTATTCTTGCTAACCTTTAGATCCTCCTACCCGAATCTTGGTAATCTGATCATAACCATTCTGGGGATGGCCCGTACTAAAATGACTCCTAGGAAGAAGACGGGACCAAAAGGTGTCCCTCGTCACCGCCTTGCAAAGAAGAAATGATCCCGAAGCAAGTACCAATCATACTAAAACTCATGAAGAAAGCAAATTAGCAAGTCCAAGAAAGATCCTCAAGAAGAGATTGAGCGTCGACCGCAGAATTGGATCAAGCTACCAGAGATAGATGCATTGGTGCAATTTAAATTGAAAATCGCAAGCAAAGTCGAGTTGGAGCGGCACTCAAGACTACGGAAAATGTACTCAAGCCTTGATTGAGACGGTCCACGAGAAGACGGAGCTTCAAGATCGGTGTGATCATCTAATTCAAGATAATCGAATTTAGTAGCTTATGCGATTCAACCTGGAAGCTCAAGAAGTCAACCTGAATGTACAAATTCAGCATATAAATGATCTCCTCAACCCAAATCACCAACCCAGTGCAAGTACAAGATGATTTGGGTATAGTAATCCAAGAGAATGTGGAAGAAGAGGAAGATCCGGAAGAAGTGGAGCCTCATGTTAGTGACAATGAGTCGAGAATGACCTTTGAGTAGGAACAAAATTTTGTAGAATATGTAACATAGTCTTGTTTAATAGTAAGTTACTTAGATGAGCCTTGGGTAGACATAGAGTGGGAACTTTGTCTTGAATAAGTTATTTGTGTTTGTTTTAGGTTGTATTTTCTTTTGAAGTTTAATAAATCTGGTTGGGTGATATATAGTTTTGTATTAAAAGCGGATGTCGCACAACAACAATACCGCCCTCGTAATAGGAATGACCTTCCAAACCCTCCACCCGTTTCAACTAACTTGACCGATGCTATTGCGGCTTTGGTTCAAGCCACCACCGAGAACTCTCGCCCGATACGAGAAGTGGCTCGCCAGAATCGAGAATAATCATCGTGGCAACAGAGATTGACATGATCATCAAGATGAAACCTCCTATCCAGATTTTATCGCCACTAAACCTGCGGTTTTCAACAAAGCTAATGAACCTCCGGAGGCGGATGATTGGCTTTGCACAATGGACCAAAGATTTGAGTTGATCACCGCTTTGAATACCAAAAGCCATATTTTGCGCCCCAACAACTCCCGAATGCAAATTTTGGAGCTTGGTGGAAAAACTTTAAAAAGCCGAACGACCCAAACAGGACATCGATTACTTGGATCGAAGTTCAAAAATGCTTTTCGAGCTCATTTTATTCCTAGGGGAATAATGGCTAGAAAGCTAGATGAGTTTCTCGGCCCTAAGACAAGGAGAAGAGTCAAGAATAATGCAATATGTTGGGAAATTTAACCATCTGGTCACAATATGCCGCAAATCCATATAGATTCCGATGAAAAGAAGAAAAATTGGTTCATTCGAGGTCTCAACCTAGGCGCAAGCGATGATGAATGTGCGAGACACCTAATACTTATCACGAGGTAGTAAATATGGCTATCTCTTCGGAGGAAAAGTATCGTGTTCTCCAAGAATATGAGAATAAGGGAAGTCGAGGGAAAGAAAAAGTTTGATGGATCTTACGGTGGTAAAGCAAAAAAACGTCCAAAGATTTCTTATCATCCTGCGGAACCACAATCGTCCATTCTATCGCCCCCCGGTATCAACAAAGGCAAAGACCTTATTTTAAACGTCTTTGCGACCCCCTATTATCCCCGTCACCGAGTGCCCGAGCATTCGCCCTCCCCTTCCTCCAAACCACAATTATATTTGTTTTAATTGTGGAAAGATCGTCATATGGCTCGGAATGCCCCAATCCCCGACAATATAATCCTAGTTACCAAGGAGTTTCGGGAATCCTGACAACCCAAGCGTAAAGATCGAAGGGAAAGGGTGAAAAGAAAAACAGGGAAGGTGTATTACACCAAGTGTCGAGGAGATACCCGCGAGGGGAACCGATCATGATGGGTATGTTCCCGTCGCTAAACACCCCTAAAGCAATAATATTATTTGATTCGGTGCATCGCATACATTTATCGAGAAAACATTTGTGATGAAACATGAGATAGCTATTGGGGAAATGAAAGATGAATTCATTATACATTCACCCGGGGACGCATGAGTACTAAAGAAGTGGTATACGGATCCCCATAACATTAGGTGGATATGATTTCCCCACCAATATGATAGTTCTAAAGGATCAAGAAATAGATGTGATCCTTGGTATGAACCGATGCATCTTTGTTATGGTACTATTATAGACACTTTCAATAGAACTATCAAAGTGAAGTTACCCGAGGAGAATTATGAACTCCTTATTCAACTTTCAATTGTAAAGAGGGCAGTTGAAAAAGTATGTGCAACTTGTGTTAAAGAGATCAAAGACATCCCAAGTAGTATGCGAAGTTTTCGGATGTATTTCCGGATGATTTACCGGACTACCACCGGAGAGAGATGTTCGGTTCGTAATAGAATTGAAACCGAACTCGCTCCCATCTCTCGAAGAGCTTACGTATCGGCACCAAAAGAATTGGCCGAAATAAAAACTCATTTACAAGAGTTATTAGAAAAAAGGGTTTATTAGGCCAAATTCTTCACCTTGGGGATGTCCACCATTTTTGTGAAAAAGAAGGATCGACTTTGAGAATGTGTATAGATTATCGTCCACTTAATGAAGTGACAATCAAAAAACAAGTATCCTCCGCCCCGGATTGATTTACTCTTTGATCGGTTAGCCGGAGCTAAAGTCTTTTCCAAGATTGATCCGAGATCGGGTATCATCAAATCGAGGATTAAACCCGAAGATATTAGAAGACCGCATTTACCACCGGATACGGTCTTTACGAATATTTGGTTATGTCTTTTGGTTTAACAAATGCCCCGCTCATTTCATGTACTTGATGAATACGGTGTTTATGTCGAATTGGATAAGTTCGTGGTGGTATTTATTGATGATATCCTTATCTATTCCAAGAATGAAGAAGAGCATGCGAGAGCATCTCGTAATAGTTTTAAAACGGTTGAGAGACCATCACCTATATGCTAAATTTAGTAAGTGTGCCTTTTGGGTGAAAGAAGTACAATTCTTGGGTCATGTGCTATCATCGAAGGAGTTGCCGTTGACCCAAGCAAAGTTAAGGATATCCTCAACCGGAAACCACCAACGTTCGTTCATGATGTCCGTAGTTTCCTTGGAATGGCGGGATATTACCGTCGATTCATTCCTCGACTTCTCTAGAGTAGCAAAGCCTATCACGGAGTTGCTAAAGAATCGAGACTAAGTTTGTTTGGTCACCAGAGTGTGAGCGGGCTTTTCGAGACTTTGAAGAAAGCATTAACCACGCACCGGTGTTGGCACAACCGGATATAGAAAAACCATTTGACGTCTATTGTGACGCATCCGGGTATTGGTATTGGTTGTGTGTTAATGCAAGAAGGCAAAGTCATTGCCTATGCATCACGCCAACCGGCGGCATGAAGAGCATTATCTAACCCATGATCTAGAGCTAGCAAAGCGGTGGTTCATGCTCTAAAAAAATGGCGTCATTAAGCGTTGGGTAATACTTGTCATGTTTATACGCACTATAAAAGTCTCAAGTATATTTTTACCCGGTCCGATTTGAATATGCGCCGAGAGAAAATGGCTAGAGTTAATCAAGGACTACGACATAGAAGTGCATTATCATCCCCGAAAGGCAAATATTGTTGCCGATGCACTTCAATCGAAATCCTCGGTGTAATTGTCTTACGGCCAACATAAGGGATAGAACTCTATGTCAGGAACTAGAGAAACTGAATATAGAAATTGTTGAACATGGTATGGTAATCAATGCTACCATAGAATCAACCATCAAGTATCGATTATTGATGCTCGGAAGATAAGCAAAGGCATAGCACATATCAAGGAAAAAAGTAAGAAATGGAAAACCCACTTGTTTCAAAATTGATGAGTCGGATGCTATGGTTTAAGGATCGCTTTGGTGGTACCAAAGAATCTCGAAGTTACGTCAACAAATCTGGATGAGGCCCATCGACCGGATATTCTATTCATCCGGAAGTACCAAGATGTATCAGGATTTGAAACAAAGATTCTGGTGGACAAAAATGAAGATTGAGATTGCTAGATATGTAGCTGAATGTGACACTTGTCAGCGAGTAAAAGTTGTGCACATGAAAGCTGCGCAGGGGCAATTACATCCTTTGCCTGTCCCCTCTTGGAAGTGGGAAGAAATCAAGTATGGACTTTATTGTCGGTTTACCCCGAACAGCAAAAGGGTTCAACTCTATCTGGGTTATAGTTGATCGACTTACCAAGATAGCCCATTTTCTACCAGTAAATGATAAGTATAAAGCAATAGATTATGCCAAGCTATATGTCCATCGGATTTTCGGTTTACATATGGAGCACCAAGGTACATTGTAACAGATAGAGGTTCTTTGTTTATGTCCAAATTTTGGAAACAAATGCAAAAGTCACTTGGTACCAAACTAAATCATAGTTCGGGTTATCATCCTCGCACAAAACAGGACAAACGGAAAGAGTTAATCAGATTTTAGAAGACATGTTGAGAGCATATATTCTCAACTATTCGAAAAAAGTGGGATGATTTGTTTACCATTAGCGTAGTTTGCTTACAATAACGGTTATCGGGAAAGTATTCAAATGGCACCGTTTGAAGCTCAGTATGGTCGCGAGATGTAGAACCCCATTACATTGGTCGAACCAGGAGAAAGATGGTTTTCTGGAGTAGACACGGTAAATGAAGCCGAAGAAAAAAGTGAGATTTGTGCAAGATAAATTAAAAGAGGCACAATCTCGACAAAAAGTTAGTTATGCGGATAAAAGGCGTAAATTTTTGGAATTTGAAGTAGGGGATTATGTGTACTTGAAAGTGTCGCCCATGAAAGGAGTAAATCGCTTTGGAATTAAAGGTAACCGCACCTCGATACATCGGTCCATTTCAAATCTTGGAAAAACGTGGACCGCTTGCTTATCGACTTCGGATTGCCGAAAGATTATCGGCAGTGCATGATGTCTTCCATGTATCTCGCTTGAAGAAATGCCTACGAGTACCGGATCGTGTGGTTGATTTCGAAGAAGTTAAATTAGAACCAGATCTGACCTACTCAATATCCTATTCGGATCCTAGATCGAAAAGCTCGAGTCACCCGGCGTAACTATCGGATGGTACAAGATCCAATGGAGTCAACACTTGGAAGAAGAAGCTACCAGGGATCGGAAGACTTTCTAACGAAAAATTTTTTCCCAAATTCTCACTTTCTTAACGTGTAAATGTAAGACCTTTTCTTGTTTTATAAAATAGTTTGAGATGTGTTTGCTTGACACATTTCCTTTACCGTTACTAAACCCTAGACTTTAAATCTCGGGACGAGATTTCTTTAAGGAAGGGTCAGAACACCCACGGTGTTACTATTACTAAAACGTGACATGTCATCATGATCATTGCAAAGCATGCATGTTTAGCCCACTATGTGTTGCATTGAATTAAAATAAGTTTATTTTATGTTTGGTTTCGTTGTCGGCCGAAAAGACGGAAAGAATCAGATTAGGAAGTTACCCCCTCTAGTCGAAAACCCCGATTTGAAACCCTAGTTTGTCCCCTTTTCTTTAATTCAAAATTTATCAAGAATTTGAGGGAGGTCAAAAAGGGAAAAGGTAGAGTTTTCAAAGTTGAGCAAAGTTGGTATTTTGAGTTTTCAAAGTTTAGTTCAAAATTTTAAAGTAATTTTGAATTCGACAAAACCCTAATTACCATCTTTTCTTTATTTCAAAATCTAAGCAAAATTTGACAAAACTTCCAAAAACTAGTTTGTAGATCTTGTTGAGATGAACAAAAGATATGTACAAAGTTTTTCAAGTTTCTACATAATTTTAAAAGTAATTTTGAATTCAAATTTCCTACTTTTTGACCCCATTTCAAAAAGTCTAATTTCAGGCCGAATTTGAAATTGTTCCAATTATGAAATTTGTAGATCTTGAAATTTTAAGCAAACTTTGTTTTTGGAGATTTTCGAGTTTAGTTCAAATTTTGGGAGTAATTTTGAAATTAGGGTTTCAAATCAATGCCTTTCGACTCGACCCTATCCGGGGCCGCCACCGCCGACTTCCACCGTCGCGCCGCCCACCGCCGATTTTTCGCGTCCCGACTTGGCGAGGAGCTTCGCGAGGTCGTTGGCCACCTCATCATCCTCCCTCCCCTATAAATAGGTCGGCATTTTTTTTTTTTTTCTTTTTTTTCGAAAAATCGCCGCCGCCGAACCACCTCCGCCCCCGCCGCAGTCGTTCGTCGCCGTCGTTCCATTTTCGCCAAATCAACTCGTCACCGCGACCGCAACCTTCTTTTGGCGCCTCCCGAGCCGACTCTTAATGCCCCACGCCGCCGGAGTCACGCGCGACGCCGTCGTCTTCCCCGCCGTTCGGATCTCGGATCTCCACGAGCCAGCCCGCCGCCGTTTTGTCGTTAACTCGTTGAGCCAATTGCTTTTCCTCACGTTTTAGCATTGCCTTGGCGCCGCGGGTTTCTGGCCGACTCGCCCTTTTTCCCAGCCGTGACCCATTTCGTGAACGCGTCATTGCCGCCGCCGCGCCGCCGCTATCGCCGTCGACCCACCTCCGCCCAGTCCGCCCAGAACCAAGCCCCGTTCTAGCATCGCAGAAGCCTCCGGGTCGCCCTCCTTCTCTCCGTTTTCTCTTTAGTCCATCACCGGCGTCGGAACGCCGCGCCGCCGTCTGGCCGACGCCGGGCGAAGGTGTCTCAGCCTGGGGCCAAAACCGCGATGCGGGCCGTGGGCACATCGCTCACCACACGCCGCCCAACACTGTTCCAACGGGCCCCATCACTATTCAAACCATCTTGGTCCATTATGCACACGAGAGTAGTCGCCGTGAACAGTACTGGGCCGTGCACAGTGTCGAGCCGATTCAACCCGAAACCCTTTTTCATTTATGAAATGTTTTATTCAATTTTATTTATTTGAATAGTGTCTCGATTTTCCAAATTTCATATAAATTCAAATACTAGCTCAAAAATTCTAAAAAATTTTTGTGTAGGCTTCCCATGAGTATGTCTACCCACGAAAAATATGAAACTTGAATTTTGAATACTTTTGGCATGATTTAAAAATACAAATTTAAATTGAAAAATGCATCTTCCTTGATTTTTAATAATTATTCTATTTATCCAAAAATAATGAAAATTATTTTGACACTGTTTTATGACATGATCCACTTGTACAAAAATTTTGAGCTTGTTTAAAGAAAGTTAAAATATTTATTATTTTATGCTCTATTATTTCATGTGTTGCATAATTTGTTTTATGTCTTATAACCGAAGGTTTTGGGTGAATTTTGGATTGTTTTGTGAACCCTAAAAACCATGCCACTATCAAATGGTCCTTGAGAACTCCTTAGGCAATGGTGATGATATCTCGTAGAGTAGTTTAACAAGTTGGTTTTGTTGGATTGCAACTTTATCGTGAAGGAAAGTTGTACTCAAGTGTTTATTGTTTCATGCACTCTCAAGCATCATGTTTTATATACACGACATCATGTAAAGCATATATTATTCTTTCATATAGTGAACAAAGGTGAACGAGAGATCGTCGATCAAGCTTCCGAAGAGGGTTTTCTTGTTGATCCGAAGTTCGATTATTGTGATCCATCGTCGAGTCGGGTTATTTAGGTCAACCAAGGCAAGCCCCGGTTCATTTAAACATTCCTTGTGTTTTTACAAAGCTTTATATCACATTTGCTTTATTTATGCATTAGGTGATAGGAGTTGTGTGATAACCTAATTGATGCATTACCATTCCTTGGTTATTTCGATATACGCCTTGACAACCCGTTTTGGTAAAAATACTTAGAAATGCTTAGCCGTGCTAAACTAGTTAGACTTTTGAGTCAAAATGTGACAAGTCTCTTATGATAGCCCGAATGGGCATTTGATGAACAAGGATGTTATATGATGAAACCATATTGGGATATGGTGTTGAATTTGAGACCCGGTCGGGTAATTTGCACCGAGAATGGAGTTTCAAAGTGTAGTATTTCCGGCTTGTCGATTAAGGACCGCTCGTTGTAAGCAATGTGGACTGAGACTTTGGAACGCACCGCGCCGAGGTCTTTTGACCAATGGCACGCCCGCCCGGGTGTCGCCCGGGACGGTCGAAACTAGTACCGACCACATACTCCGGAAAGCCCGATCTCGGGGGGTGTCAAATCGAAACGCACAACCGCAAGACCGGGAGTGGAGAGATGGCGGAGTAGCGTGTACACTCGTGGGTTAAATTCCGGATGCACGTGGGTTAGATTCCCCGTGTGAGGTGTACCGTGTTTCTCGGGTGGCGTAGGGACGCCGGGTTCCGCTTTTGAGTATCCAAGAAAGGGTTGATATATGCAAGCTTAGGTGCTACATATGTCGTGTGGAAAGAACTCCCCAGCTGGGTTAATCGATTTCGAAATCGCCGTGCTTCTCGGACATGGAGACTTGGTTTCCCCCTTACATCGTAGTTTAATTATGGAACCATGAAGAGATGGAATAAGTAATGGAATATATAAGAAGGGTGTGCTCTAGTGTAAGATCACCTAGAGTAGGTGAGAAACTTAATTGGGATTAAAACATTGAAAGTAAGGATTCACTACTAGTGAGCTTTTTTGCAAAAGAATTCTTGGTTCCTGCTAAAAGCCTTACCTTGAATCCTAATAGACCAGCATTCCTGAGTTTTCTCCTATTTTCTTTAGTCGGGTAAGTCTTGTTGAGTACTCCCGCACTTTCGGGGTTTGTTAACCCATGTTGCAGGGACAGTAATCATGTCCGCGACCGGACCTTGTTGTATGACGATCCATCGGAAGGATAGTGACGATGAGTGAGAAGTGAGACCCGTGGGTTGGGTCTATTAGTGAGAGATATGTAATAAACTTTCTACTACTACTACTTATATATTGTAAAACTTGTTTAAAATAAATGGTTGTAAAATTATTGTAATATAAGTCTTCCCATTTGTTTTACTCTGATTATGTATGAAAACTGTTGTAATATCGCAATGACCTCGTGAACGGATCCCTGGTTGGAATAGTTAATAGTACTTTTCAGGTTATGGGTGCACATATGTGGTAATTAGAGGTCATTGTACAGATAATTAGTACATGTGGGCCCTATAATTTGAAAGGTTCTGTTACAGAGTATAAACCACGGGCGGGCGTTCCTGCGAATGGAGTGTTAAGGGTGTGAGACTCAATGGTGGCGGTATTGGCGAGGCTAGGCAAGGGCGCGGTGAGGCTGCACAACACACGTGCCCAAGCCTATGGATTCTGGAGGTTAGCTAGTGAGAGACTAATAGAAAAAAAAAAAACTGAACCGGAAGAGGCAGACGGCCACTCAGTTTTATTTTTAAGAGGGTGCAGGGCTCAAACCCAGTTCTCGTGTCTCTAACCACACAACCAAGGTCCAGTAGTCAGTTGGCCCGCGAGAGCCCTGCGTGAGAGACTAAGAGAGAAAGGGGCTTGAGGATTGAGGAAAATGTCACTTTTGTTTTTTGAGGGATTGAAGGGATGGTTTTTCTCAATTGAAAAAAAAAAAAGAAGAGAATGAAAAAAAAAACCATGTGCTTTTGCTTGATTTTTGCCTTCAGTCTCCTTTTTATTCATGAGTGTATGAGATTGGATCACTTATTCTTAATCTAACGAAGACGCTCTGAGAACGAAGCAAACGATTGCACTGTCCAAATGAACAAATTGGAAGCAAAGTTTCCACGGGCAGTTGTCTTCAATGAACAAGTTTTCCACCTCGAAAACAGGTGGTTATTCAGTACACTTCAGTTGCAAAATTGAATGTACTTGGGTTTGTTTTCTTAGTTAAATATGTTTAGATTTGGACGAACTTAAAAAAAATGTCTTAAGGAAAATTTTTAAAACTTAAATATCATAAATGGATATACTCTACGATGAATTTAGTAATAGAACTGATTTGGTATTGTAGACTTGTAGTGTTGATACTTTTTGTGTAGAAAACCACATCTACCTGAAGAAAAACTAAAACACCCAGCATTATGTTGGAATGGAGAAAGGAGTTACCGAAAGCAATGACAGCAGCGTTAGGCGATCGAAGCCTCGGCCATCCTCCGCGACGCGGTAGTCGAGCAACAGGTCGAGGAAGTCGTTCTTGGGTGGATCCCCTGCGGCGCGCTTCTGCATACGCCGCTCAATCTTTTCGTTGAAAATGGCGTGCAACTTCTTGAACACCCTCGTGAGGCGCGCCCTCAGCCGCTGCGGATCCAACGGTGCAATTGCCGGGAAGAAGTCCGACAAGTTCGGCGCCCCGACGGCCACCGGAAACTCCTCGATTACTTCCATGAACTCACCTGACGCGCCGCGGTCATCAAGGTCCGCAAGGTCGGCGGACAAGATGGTGCAGGAGAGCAGGTTGAGGGCCGTCGTGAAGGCCACGCGGCGGACGTCGACGGCCGCGCCTTCGCGCGCCAGCCCGGCCACGTGTGACACGAGTCGCTGCACCTTGTCGCGGCGGGAGGGCCTGGTGCGCGTCGAGGCGTTGCGGCGCGAAGAGCTCCGCGGAGCATACCTTGCGCAGGGCGCGCCAACGGGGCTCCCCGGCGGGAGCCAGCCCATGGAGTGCTCGTCGTGCGCGCACGCTCGGGCGGCGTCCGGGACGGAGCGCGTGGAGAAGGCAGCGTCGTGGCGCTGGAGAACGTCGCGCGCGGCGTCCGCGGAGGATGCGACGACCGTGGTGACCACTCCGGGAGGCGCACCGCCATGAGCGGGCCGTGGCGCGCCGCGAGTCGCGCGAGGGAGCGGTGTGGGTGGGCGCCGAGGTCAAGGAGGTTGCCGACGAGAGGCAGCGGGCGGGGGCCTGGGGAAGGTCAGGCGGCGGCTGCCGGCGAAGAAGAAGCGGAGGTACAGGGAAGAGACGATGAGGATGGCACATAGCGTGTAGAGGTGCAAGAGCTCCATGGTGAGCTACTGACACGGTTGCATTACTATGCGACATGGTCTTGTTCTTGTAGAGGCGGAGGCCGGACAGGGACCTACGGCACGAGTAAAACGTGTGAGGACTTTTTTAAAAAAAAAAAAATCGGATGAGAAGTTACTTTTGGAGTTTGCTCCGCGTCGTTGGTTGAACTCTGGTTGCTAGGGCTAAGAGCATCTTCATGAGTGCCTCATATATATTCTGCATCTATATTTTTTTAAGAAAAAAGAAAGAAAGAATCGTTTTCAAGAGTTTCTCACATCTCTTCTCTATCTTTCTACACTTGGCAAAGCACACTCTCACCTGCGCGCAAAATATACGCGCGGTCTGTGAGCGCGATATACGGAGGTGGAAGAGCTTAAACATGTATAAAGACAAATTTGGGATTCCAGGTGAGAAAAGCGCTTAACCGAAGTTCAAAAACAATAGGGTTCTAATGCTAAACATAAGACTGAATCGTAGGAAAAAAAAAAGTGCAGAGAAAACCCTTTTAGGATGAAAATATAGAAAACTCTTAGCGATGATCTTTTTCTCTCTCTTTTTTTCAAACTAACCTAGGAGTTAGCAAACACTATATTTTGGAAAATGAAATATGAGAAACTCTGGTTAAGAATGCAGCCGGGGTGTGGTTATTGCACATATTGGCAGCAAGGCAATTCCTTAGACACTTTCGGTGGGCGTGCGAAGTTGTGGTGGCGTTCCCTAAATTTGAGGTAAAAAGAGAAAACATTCGTCTTCATCTCCTCTAAGAGCGGGTCGAGCCGGCAGCCACCGGCATCAGATAGTCGCGCAGTGCCGCATGCCCAGCCATGCACACGTTCTGTGACGCGGCGCTACAAGGGGGTGTTGGGTTCAGGGGACTTTTTTTTTGTCTTTGGGGCTAAAAAAATCCCTAGGGAGCTTTGGAACTTTTTGCTAAAAGTTTCTAGAAGCACCTCCTTGAGTGTCTTTTTACTAAGAGTCCTAGGACTAATTAAGCAAACACCCCTGAGATGGATCAGCAATTGTCGTTTTTCGAGACGTGAAGTCGTTACAGTGCAGGGCTCTGGGCTTAAAGCGTAGTGTGCTACTTAGTTGTTCATATTGTTGACCTATTGGACTAGTTGATCATGTAGTTTATCAAGTTGATAACATAACAACAGTAAAAAGAAAGGAACATGTCATTATTACAAGTATAAAGCTGAACATGCATGAATTTGAATTATGAGATTCTCTAGTCACATATTACGGTGCTATCAGAGAAAGTTTCCCAAAAATCAACCACTAAATCACCCACCAAACAAAAGTATCTGTAACATGCATGGACGCATGGTGTGCCTTAAAACAATCAATCATGCTATGACAACGGTTCAAATCGGCTTAGCTATAGCTTGAAGTGGTGTTGACATCCCCAATGTAATCCCGAAATTCTCTGACATGTCCACCCCATTCCTTTCCGCGTCTGTCGGGAGCCTCCACTCAAAACGATGTAGCAAGGTCGAGAGCATTAGGTGCACCATGCGAGTAGCCAGCGGCACCCCAGGACACATCCTCCGGCCGGACCCAAACGGCACGAGCTCGAAGTCCCTACCATGGAAATCGATGTCCTTCTCTAGGAACCTCTCCGGCATGAACTTCTCCGGCTCAACCCACAACTCGCGATCTTGCCCGATCGCCCACACGTTCACCAGGAGGACGCGTGCCCTTTGGCACCGTGTAGCCTCTGATCTCCGTCGTCGTTTCGGCTTGGCGAGGCATCAACAATGGCACCGGAGGGTGGAGACGAAATGTTTCCTTCACGATGGCTTGGAGATACTTGAGCTGCCCTATGTCGGATTCCTCGATCTCTTGTTTGGGGCCGATCGCTTGTCTGACTTCGTCACGAGCCTTCGCCATCGACGAGGGATTCTGTAACAGCTCAGCTATTGCCCATTCTATTATGGTTGAGCTTGTATCAGTACCGGCAGTAAATAAATCCTGCAGAAAAATACGAAAAGTAGAGTTATATATTTCGACATTATGCAGGTTCCTTAATTGTGTGTTGAACCGATTTTATGCATGTTAAAACTGAAAACCAACAGTGTGTTTCCTGACTCTTCTCTCTGTCACTGTCTCTCCATTTTTCGTTGAATTCTCTCTCGTCGGTTACCCGGGAAGAAGAAAAATGTATGTGCCTTCCTCTTTTTTATAATACGTACCTGTACTACTGGATAAAGAAAACGTGCGGATACGTGTACACAAAGATACATACGAGGAGGATACATGGATAGTTGTCCTGCCCAAATTTCACAGGCTTCTGCTCCGGTAGTCCTTTTTTTTAGAAATTAGCACGAATCTCAAAGCTGGTAATTAAAGAAATTAATGTTTTATGTTTTTGCACTGGGTCCCGCCTGGGTTCAGCCGCCCGACCAAGACCAGCCCGTGCGCAGCCTGCGCAGCCCTAGTCCAGATGGGAATTAACGTCTGCGCTCGACTCCGTCGCGAGTCTCCGTAGCTCCGTCCGCCTCGATTCAGTCCGTCACGGTTCACGCGACCCCAGCTCCAGCGCCTCTGTCAGCTCGTCGTCCACCACTGTCATGGTTCTGAAGAGGAGCTTCTGCAGCGTGGTGCCCTGCGGGAGGCTGCCAAGGCCGGGACACCAAGGCCCGGGAGGAACGAGATGCACGGTGTTGTTGTCAATGGCTCCCACCGCGTCGGAGTTGACGTTCGCGCCGCTGTTGACTGTTGAGTGGCAGCACAACGCTGTTGGGCCGCGCGAAGGGGAGCTACAAGCTGCATGCCCTGTGATCGTGGTGTTTTCAACGATGCCGGTCACGATGCGCGCGCCGACGGGTTCGTGCCTCCAAGGATGTCGTGCATGAAGAAGACCATCCCATCGTGCCACCGGGTGCACGCCGTACGGCGGCGCTAGGCGTCGTCCCGTGGCCGATGTCGCGTGACGAGTACGTGAATGGCGGCGGACGGAGCTACGGAGACTCACGACGGAGTCACGCAGACGAGCGCAGACATTAATTCCGATTCCGATCTGGACTAGGGCTACGAATGGGCTGGTCTTGGACGGGCTGATCCCAGCTAGGCAGGAACCACAGAACCGGTGCAAAAAAAAAAAACAATTCCTTTAATTGCCTGCTTTGAGATTCGTGCCAATTTTAAAAAAGAGGACTACCGAAGCAGATGCCAATTTCACAAACGCCTCTAGCAAAAACAGAAAATGCAAGTGAGCTTTTGGACCCAATGAATCCCGACATCGCCAGAAGCCTCCATCGTTGACCGCCATCGTCGATACTTCACCGATCGCCGCAATCGAATGAGAAGACACCTACCCTCGCTCTGGAGGAACCCCATCGCTATGAAGCTTTAAGAAGAGCACAATGCAGAAGCCGGGATGAAAGTGACGATGAACGAACATTGGCCGGGACACGCCCGGGCTCCTCCGACAATGGATCTAATCTCGCCGATGACATGCGCCGCATGAACTGGAGCTCGATCCATTCTCCAACCAGCCGCTTCTCCCATGACTGTCGGTGTATCCGGAGACCGCATAGACTCCTGAGGCCGGCATGGCCGGACCCCACCTCCACGCACCGCCGCCGGCTCCGAGCAGGCGCGCCGCCGAGACGGGGAAGAGTGCGAGAGGACCTTATTCCATCATGGCCCCATTGTCGCCGCCGCCTCGATGCTGCCGCCACCGAAACCTAACTCTAGAAGTACTAGGACCTACTAGTCCAACCGGCGAGCGCAACAGTCACCACAACCTCCCGAGGCTCGAAGGCCACCGGAGGCGAGGAAGACTGCCTACCTCGCTGGTGGTGACTGGAGCGCCCCTGTACGGTGTCGTTAGTACCGTGTCCTTGAGTAAGACATAACGTACAAATACAAAGCTCAATTCCGTGGCTGAAAAACATTATATGTTGTGGTGCAATGGAGAAAAACGTTATAACGTAGAAAGCTCAGTTGAGGAATCAGAAAAAAATGTTAGTACCCGCTGAACCAAAACACCCAGCTTGTGGTGCAATGTAGAAAGGATGAGTTACCGTAAGCAATGACAGCAGCGTTTGCCGATCGAAGCCTCGGCCGTCCTCCGCACTGCGGTAGTCCAGCAGCAAGTCTAGGAAGTCGTTCTTGGGTGGATCCCCGGTGGCGCGCTCCTGCATTCGCCGCTCAAGCTGCTCATCGAAAATGCCGTGCAACTTCTTGAACACCCTCACGAGGCGTGCCCTCAGCCGCTGCGGATCCAACGGCGCAATTGCCGGGAAGAAGTCCGACAAGTTCGGCGTCCCGACGACCGCCGGGAACTCCTTGATCACCTCCATGAACTCACCCGACGCGCCGCGGTCATCAAGGTCCGCAAGGTCGGCAGACAAGATGGTGCAGGAGAGCAAGTTTAGTGCCGTCGTGTGAAGGCCACGCGGCGTACGTCGACGGCCGCGCCTTTGCGCGCCAGCCCGGCCACGTGCGACACGAGCCGCTGCACCTTGTCGCGGCGGAGGGCCTGGTGCGCGTCGAGGCGTTGCCGCGCGAAGAGCTCCGCAGAGCACACCTTGCGCATGGCGCGCCAACGGGAGCTCCCCGGTGGGAGCCAGCCTATGGAGTGCTCGTCGTGGGCGCACGCACGTGCGGCATCCGGGATGGAGCGCGTGGAGAAGGCGGCGTCGTGGCGCTGGAGGACGTCGCGCGCGGCGTCCGCGGAGGATGCGACCACCGTGGTGACCATTCCTAGGCGCACCGCCATGAGTGGGCCGTGGCGCGCCGCGAGTTGCGCGAGGGAGCGGTGTGGCTGAGCGCCGAGGTCAAGGAGGTTGCCGAGAAGAGGCAGCGGGCGGGGGCCTGGGGAAGGTTGCGGCGGCTGCCGGCGAAGAAGAAGTGGAGGTACAGGGAAGACACGATGAGGATGGCACATAGCGTGTACGCCGTGTAGAGGTTCAAGAGCTCCATGGTGAGCTACTGACACGGTTGCATTACTATGCGACGTGGCCTTGTTTTTGTAGAGGCGGACGCCGGGCAGGCCCTACGGCATGAGTAATTTTTTTTGGGAAAAAAATGTATGAGAAGTACTTTTGGAATTTGCTGGCTGCTATGCTAAGCTGCGGACCGCGTCGTTGGTTGAACTCTGGTTGCTAGTGCTAAGCTACGTACCGTGATTGATTGAGCCATGGCAAACTAATCTAAGTGAAATGATATTTTTTCGTTATGGCGTTATCTAAGTGAACTTTTGCCAAACTCTTATATCTTAGCCAGGCTAAGTACATGTTTGCAAGAGCTAATTGTTATTGTTAGAGCATCTCCAAAAGTATCCCATATAATTTACGATGTGGGTTCAGGCTTTTGTTAGAGCATCTCCAGAAGTATCCAAAACTTAGGACCCACATTCGGGCTTTTGTGATCATTCTACTGTATACTCTGTTTTATTGTCTTTGCAAAGTGCTCTTAAAACCTGGGACAGGGAGGTGTTTGGCTCCGTCAAGCAACGGGTGAAAGGGTTACGTGCAGATTTGGAGTTAGAAAGATGCAATTTTTATACCGAGGGCCGACGGCGAAGGAACGTAAAGTTGTCGCTAAGCTAAACATCAGCGTTCAAAAATTTCTTGGCTTAGAGAAGATGATTGGAACATGGCCTTTTTTCAGACAAAGGCTCGTGCACGAAATCGGACCAACAGGATCAAAATGCTAACAAATGATGCTGGCAATACTTTCACTCGGCAAGAGGACCTTGAGCGACTTGCCTGTCAGTTCTATCAGAACCTGTTCTCAACACAAGATAACCTCCAACCTGAACTGATATGTCAGCATGTGCCTCGTAAGGTTAAAACCGGAGATGAGGGAACTGCTGGAACGGCCATTTACAGAAATGGGGGTAGAATCGGCTCTTTTTCAGATGGCTCCAAACAAATCGCCAGGAGTTGACGGATTTAACGCTGGCTTCTTCTAGACTCATTGGCAGCTGGTCAAGCCATGCGTGGTCTGTGGAACAACAAATATCCGCAGGATAGAGTGATTGGCTCACCAGACCATTCACCCTGAAAGAGCTAGAGGAGGCTATAAAAGAGATAAAAGGAAATACTGCACCAGGGCCAAATGGCTTACCATAGAGTTTTTAAAAAACATTATGGGAGAAAATCAAATGTGACACTCTGGATATGCTTCATCTCCTGCATGAGGGTCACCTAAAATTATGGAGGCTGAATTATGGAGTTACACCGAAAAAAAAAAAAAAAAAATTATGGAGTTATCCTGTTACCCAAAGTGAAACCTGCTACAAATATCAAAAAAATCAGAGCAATATGTTTGCTAAATGTCATATACAAAATCATTACAATTTACAAAGGTCTTGATAATTAGATTGACAGTGGTGGTTAGAGATATAGTTCATCCTATTCAGCCCGGCCACCAATTTCCTACTAGGGGATAAGCGCCGAGCGGAGGGATTGACTTGGCGGTGGAAAGGTAGGGAGAGGCAGTGTGCAGAGGAAAGTGCGAGGGGTAAAAGGAAAGTCCCCATGATTCTTTGCGCAGATGCGGGCGCGCTTTTGAGATGATGGGCGGGTGGGGGACTATGTCCATACTTTTGATAAAATGGTGAATGAGTAATGAGAGATAAGGTTGAGAAGTCAATGCGGGTGGTTCATTTTGAATGGATTTGAATACAGAGAAGTTGGTGCATTAGTAGGGTAGATTAAACCATATATTTTACTACTTCAGTTTAGCCGTAAGGTCTGTTTTTTAACTTGGGTTGCATCTCTTCCCCGCTTGAGCCGTAAGCTTTGTCCACGCACTAGTAGTCCTAGTGCTCGCGCGCATCTCTTCCCCACGCGTCTTTTCTTTGCCGCGCGGCATAGTTGCTCTGCTCGTCCAGGTACACCGGCAATTTGCTTGTCACTGCATGCTACTGTTCCTGCTGCTAGTACCCTCTCACTGGCTATGAACTGGGAATTCATTTTTCCCTACCAAAATTTGAACTTTTATTTCATTTATTAAAATTCATAGATGTCCAACTCATGCTTTGCCTTCCACCTCTAGCTAGGAGGCACCAGAGACGAGCAGGTAGCCGTCCGTGGCAGGGTGCCGCCGGTTCCTGCACAGCGCCGGTCCTAAGTATTTGAAAGTATTTGTAGACCTACAACGAAGCTAAATTTTTTGGACTTGTCGGGTCTGTTCCTGCAAGCTGGAGGTCGGCAGGGCGGTGAATGGCGGCGGCGATGACCTAATTGCGTCGGGAATCAAGACTGGCGCCGACACAATAAAAGACCACATATTTTGAAAGTGAGATAGATGGTCTCTTTTTTGTCACCATACTAATTTGGAAAATGGCAAAAACAATGTTTTAGGAACAAAATATGACACTCTTGGAGATGCTCTTAGTTAGCTAAAATTTGCTCTAATGCATCCAAACAAGAGGGAGTAGTTGATCTATTTCTGTAGCCAAATCTTCAACTACTGTTAGCCAACTACATGTAATTTGGTTAAGTTTTAGTCCAAACTAGTAAGTAGTCATGTATATCTCTAAATATGGTCTACAATGTTTTTTTTAAGTGTCACCGGTGGGGGGAGGCGTTCCCCACCTGAATATGTCTACAGTGTATATATGTTGGAGCTCTACAATGTACTCATCAACATTCAAAATTGTAAATAGTCATTCTACTTTGTAACTTTGTATTTTTTTCCGTTTATATTTATTGTATTAAATTATTGTTATGACGTATTTAAAGAACAAAAAAGTTATAACAACTCGACATACGTTTCACAACAAAAAGAATCTGTGATGTCGATCTTGAGATTGTATAGCAAAGGACATAACCTATAGTCTTTACATTGTTGGTTTCACTTTCACCCTCCGTGACAAATATCGCCAACTCGGCAATTGCGTTCATGCAAGCACTAGTGTTGTTTTGAAACCATAGCCAATAGCCTCTATATATATGCATGATTCCATACTATTTTTCGTTATTTTTTTTTTCTTTACCCGATGCTATGAACGACCGGAGACCACATATAATGGTATAAATGAAAATGCACCAAAGGTTGAAAAAGCGCAAGTGGTAACTCTGGTTGCCTTGAACACGAGACCATAGCCGCCGCCGATCCCTATTTTCAGATCTAGGGTTTGATTTGAGGAGAGAGGTTAGGTTTCGAGGGGAGGGGCCATGGCGGAGGAGGTGACGAGGGTGTTGGGGAAGATGCAGCTCGACACCGAGGGGGGGGTCGGTGAAGATGCAGCTCGACACCGAGGGAGGGTCGGTGAAGATGCAGCTCGACACCGAGGGAGGATCGGTCCAGTGTGTTTTACGAGATGAGGGACAAGATTGTCGGCAGCCTTGACCGGCGAGATCTTCGTCACCAAGGCCGAGCTGAACGAGGAGGTGACCAACAGATTCACCCACAAGAAGGCGACCCGGAGGCTCCACCGGCGGGGTCTTTGTCACCAAGGCTCGGCCGTTGAACAAGGAAGTGGCCGGACGCTCCACCCGCGGGATCGGGCGTGACCAAGGCTCGGGGGGCCGGCATCTCCACCCCCCGAGATCAGCGTCACCAAGGATGCGCCCGGCTACTCCACCCCCAAGATCGGCGGCACCAAGGCGGCGGCCGGCAGCTCCACCCCCGAGATCGGCGACACCAAGGCGGCGGCCGGCACCTTCACCCCAAGATCGGCGGCACCAAGGCCGGGCTGAACAAGGAGGAGGTCGGTGGCGGGATCGGCGCCACTAAGGCCGTCTTCTGGACAAGGCCTTCCGGACAAGCATCTCGCTCAAGACAGGCGTGGCGGCGGATCCAACTCGTGGCCTTGCTGTACAAGTTTGCGGGGAGGGGCGAAGCCAAGGGAGCAGCACAGGTCTGAGACGGTGCTGCCCCCAGTGACGATGACCAAGCATAGGATGCCCGACTCTTACATCGAGAGCATCAAGAAACGTTCGATGCGGAAGATTAGTCCTCTCCCCGACTCCATGTACCAAGACAACCCCAAGTTGAGAGAGTTTCTCCAGGACACCAAAGCCGAGCTCGACACCTGGGTCGACTGCAGGAGGAGGATCGCCTGCGGCAGCACAAGGAGCAGGGGTACGCTGAGATCGGCGTCGACTACACGGATGGCGTCCCTGAAGCTTTACATTCTTCCCAAGCAGGCTGTTGAGGTGGAGGGCAAGTGAGTGCATTGTGCCTTCGTTGGTGGTGGTGTTTATTCTGCATCTACTCTCTCCGTCCCAAATTAAAAGCAGTTTTTTGGGTGTTCGTGCCAAAAGTTTCGACTCGATTTGTCAAAAATACATACAAGATTTAAATCTCTAAATAAATTTGTTAAAAAACTAGATCAAAATATCTTTCTAATGATACTAATTATGTAATATAAATATTATCCTATTTTAATATATAATTGCCGACATTTTTTCTCGGAAAGCGAGAACTACGTTTATTCCGGGACGGAGCGAGTATCTGTGTATCTATTAGTATATGTTACTGCTATTATCTGGTACTGGTATGTGATGATATTACTATTCTGTTGATGTGGTGAACTATTGGTTATCTATCTATCTATTAGCATGTGGTGTTACTACATTGCTGAATTTTATTTTTTTATTTTTAGAAAAATAGCCTTTCGAAAAAGACTGGTTGCCTTCCTCTTCCTCTACACTCCTCCAGCCCCTGCCGCAATCAGGGCTTCTCGTCCGTCGTCATCGTCGCCGATGGATCGATCTGACTTCTGAGTATCTACGCCATTACAATTTGAGCATGCCATTACAATTTGAGCATACACAGGTGGTCGCGATCCGTCAAGAGACATGCAAAACAGGAAAAGCAAGAGTATTGATCTGCAGTTGTGGAAAAGATTCATTCAGACTTTCTTCCTCCTCTCTCTGAGTAATATACAGCAGCGTACATAGCAGAGAACAACCACACCAACTCCCAAGCGGATAGCAACAAGTCACCATCACCGCCACCACATCGGCATCAGCAGAAGCGCACGTTTTCTGCCATCCAAACTCTGTTCATCCTCCGAATGAACTCCTCGGCCCGCGTCATGAGCTCATCCTCTACCTCATCGTCACCGCATTCCTCTTGTACCATATCGATATCGTCCTCTGCTCCGCTGCTTTTTCTCGCTTGCCTTCACCTGGACATCATCTGTGCCAACGTCGGCGACGGCGACGCACCCCTTTGAGGCGGCCGTCGGCTTCGTGAGCACAGCTGTGCCTGTGCTCGACGACGCTAGCGGCAGCCGCTGGAGTCGGACTCTCCCGTCCTCGGCCGCTCCTCTTCCTTCCGTGCACCTGAATGCCATCCAGCGTTTCAGCTTCGGCGGCTCCCGGCGTCCACTCTCCGCGGCCGCCGAGGAGGAGGACGGCGATGATGAGGTGGGAGAAGCAGAAGGCCAGTAGCGACGGGCTGGACGCCCAGAGAGTAATCAGCTCCACAGTCGAGCTCAGCATATTCTTGTGCTGTGCGTTGGGTTTTGGAAGAGGCCTGATCAAAATGAAGGCAAGTTTTCAGAAGTCAGGTGGTGGTATTGGATGATGAACGATATTGGCGCCTCGAGCCTATATATGTCCCTGTAGTTCGGATTCGAAACCCCGAAGTGTGCAGAGGAAGATTCTGCACCCGTGGTCTTCCCGCGCAATGTCTTGGCATCCAAGCTGCCGGAAGCCTGGAACGTGTCCACACTCATGAACACTGGAAAATGGTCATCGTGGTAGTAGCTCAAAAAAAGGGTGCAAGTGGCGACCACATGCACATGGGTGGAGTGCTGAGACTGGGGAGTCTTCCCAGGGAAGAAAGCCAGGAGGACGATCGTCGCGTATCGGCGAAATGGATTTGGCGCGTGCAGAGGCAGCTCGAGGTATCAATAAACTAAAAAAAATCGGCAAATCGCATTGTGTGACTCCTTTTAAAATTAAAATTGTAGTTGCCACTCGTTCATTCCGCGAAGTCTGAAAAAAAAAGCCATGATGGAGACGGGAGATCTGATACGGCGGGGTCATTTTGCAAAAAAAAAAAGCCATCATGAAAACGGGCTGAAAGGACACGTTGTACATGCCCTTAAAAAAAAAAAAAACAGCTCACAATGCCTCTCATGTAAAGCGGCCTTTTCATTCTGACATGTCTGGTTGGGAAAAAAAAATCTGATAAAAATGACTTGTTCGTCACGTCCACGGATGTAAGGCATAGCCCCATGGATGGAGCCAGCAGTGGGGCGGGTGCCGGGTGGGGCTCTAGCCTCCCCTAAAATCCGGTAATCAAGGTTAATTACTATATTAAAAATAAAAAATTATCATTAAATCTTCATACAAATTAACATCTCCTTTGTTTCAGCCCCACTTAAAAAATTTTCAGGCTTAGTCACGTGATAGCCCTAAGGCTGCATATAGCTATGCCGTTCATTCTTTTTTCTCATTAGACTATCTCCAACTAAACATGCAAAAAATAAGACCCACTCCATGGTATACGTCCCAGTACAGTGTAAGCGTGTCTCCCCAAATCTTATCTTCTCCAACAGATACCCGAGCAAGGCTCCCCAAATCCTAAAAAAATCCTCTCGACGCGGATGCCGCGACGGTGAGGCTGGGAGCAACGCGGATGCCGTGCTGGCGGAGCAGGGGATGGGGGGAGCTCGCAGACGAGGCGGCCCACCCGGACGCCCGGCGCGCCCCTATGGTCGAGCTCCTCTCCGATGATTGGGTGGCCGGGGTAGCCACTCCGGCCGGCCGGCGGCGTGCGGCGAGCAATACCCCGGCCGGCGGGTAGCTGGGCGGCGGCGTACCCGCCGGCAAGCATCTGCGGGCGGCGAGCAGGCAGCCGCAAGGCCTCGCTGGATCGCCTCGTCGTTCGGGCCACCTCACCGGACGCTCCATGGGCCCACCACTACGTGCGGCGTGAGGTTGCGTCGTGAGGAGAGAGGCGACGCAACTTTGCGCCTCGAATCGTCTCGGACACAAAGTGAGTGCGGTGATTGCATCGTCCGTTGGGCGTTTTTAGCAGCGAAAAACGCCGCACACCGACTCTTTTGCCATTTGCGCTCTCTCGTTGGAGACAGCCTTAGACAATGATTATGGAGCGTTGTGCGGATTGCAGATCTAGAAACACTTTGACAAAGGCATAGATAAACTATGTTTTGTTAGTTTTAGTCACTAAATATGTACACAAATTTCTAATAAAACTTATGTTCCTTAAAATTATTGGCGTGTGCGTTAGCTTAGATTAGATTGGTGGATAGTGAAATCTGACAAATTCAGTACCAAACAAAACCTACCAAAGATAAATAAAGAGCAAAGTCTTGTATATATATTAGGAGTGTGCGCTGCAAAGTGTAACGCGGAAAGAGTGGATTGTATTGTTCCGAACGGACAGGCAACAACAACCGCGACATGTTGGCATTTTTTTTTTTTTTTTTTGGTGGAACTGGAGGACATGCTGCCATTGCTCATGCGCTGTTGGTAACATTGTTACTGCCTAATCTAATCTTGTGCAAGTTAATCTCTTGAAAGAGGCGACGGTAACTCGGTCACAGCAGTTTATCGCGAAAATATGAATATGCCGGCAAAAAAAAAAAATGATAAAAAAATATGCCGACAAATAGCGAAATTATTTTGGGGGTGATCTCGGACTGTAGCTGTAGTTTTAGATTCAGCATTGGTCCTAATTATGATGCATCCATTTCGGACTTCAATCTGGGCCTTGTTGTTGGGCCGAGCTAGCTTCTGAAGATGTGGAAATCCACAGTTGTACTCATGATGCTGGAAAGCGGAAAGAGAAGCTAGATTGCGCCCTTATCACGTACTGTAGCCACATAGGAGGATCAGTGATCAGTCACAGGCAGGAAATGGGCAATCGGCCAGGGAACAGGGAAAGGCAAACCAAGCTGACAGCCGGTTGACGTGACAAAGCTGCGATAGTGCGATCCGAAGTGGCAGTTTTCGTATCATCAGTTGACATTATTATCATCAGGCCGTCCCAAAAGAGCCTGCATGGACGTAATCATTTCTCAGCATGGCCCATGTCGGCATCAAGAAATTCATCAAGAAATTCGAAGCGCAGTTCCCTTGCTTGTTTGTGTAGTAGTCTCTCCGTTCCACAATACTTGCAATTCTTTAACTCATATAAACTGTGTTTGACCTCTCATCTTATTCAACTTTTTTTTAATAAATATTACCACTTTTATTATGACTTATTACATCACTAAAGATATTATAATGACGTTTTGTTTGTTTTATAATTTACATAAAAAATTTGAATAAGACGAGCAGTCAAACACAGTTTATATAGTCAAAAAAAATTACAAAAGATCGTGGAAACGGAGGTAGTACTTCCAGAAGTGACCGGCACCACATGTACTAGTACTTCGAGAGAAAAAATCATTAGGGACTTCCCTCCTGGGAAAGTTAAGGCTGTGTTTAGAGCCCAAAGATTCTCTCCAAAATTTTCTGCACTCCCATCACATCTCATCACATCGAAGATTAAACGCACCAAAAGACGCACGTCCAGGAGTACGAAATGTAAGGTTAAAAAATAAACTAATTTACGTTTAGATGTACATTGCGAGACGATTCTTTTGAGCCTATTTACGCTATGGTAGGATAATATTTATCACAAACAAAAGCTTAAACGTCTTCTGGTATTTTCGATTCGGTACGGTGCCAAATTTTCACCAAAATTCCCAAAGTTAACACACCCTAAGTGTAAAATGATGATTCAGGTCGTGCTGAGATCCAGACCCTACAAGCTACAAAACTAGGACCAGAAACGTCCGGGAGAGTGACGGCCGCAAAGAGGTGGCGTTTTGGACTGGCGCGACGAAAGCATAGCATAGCGCGGGGACACGCGCGCGCACAGGCGACGCCACTCGGCCGCTCTGCCCACTCCACTACCTACAGTCACAGCCGCTGACAAATCGCACTAGTACTGCCGGTCCGCCCTGCCTTGCCTCATGCCTGCCGGCTGCATGCCGCCCTGCGTGCATGTGCATGCATGAGATGAGAGAACTGTGCGCCGCCGGTGGACTTTGCTAGCCGTTTGGCGTTGCATGCGGCATGCCCTGCCCTGCCTGAAGACCAGGCGGCGACGGGCGTCGTGATGCATGTGCTGTTTGCTCGCGGGGCCGGGGCCGGCGCGCCGCCTGACACGGCCGATCGGTGGTGGTGGTGGACGGTGGTCCTCATCGTCCGTCCATGACTTGGGTAGCAGCAACCTGAGCGAGGTTTCTATTGTCTTTGTGGCATCATGGACCTGCCTGGACCATGGGACGCCCCCCGTCCTTTGGATCTGTATCCGGCGATGGTGACAGATCGAACGCACTGCAGACTGATAACGAAGAAGTACGAACTAAGATCAGGGTATTATAGTGAAATAATTCAGATTATTTTGGCATACTAGCTAGGTCGTCGTAGCTCCATAATCTCACCCACCGACTATCGATCCCAGCGGTCGTCTCGTCGGTGGCCGTTGAGAGCAAAATCAAATACTAGAGCTGGACACACCCGCCGCCCTAGCTCCAGTAGTTGGGTTGGGTTGGGACGTTGGGTTGATGCCTAGGACCGCATCCATCACACCCCGTGCAACTTGTACGACGCGCACACGGTGCAGTACTCTCCGCTGCTGGGGTAAAAAGCATAGCCACGTATAGTCACCAGGGTCTTGAACGTTATAAACTCATGAGGTCATTAGTGTTATACGGCAGTAAAAACAGGGATTTTTCACTGATTTTTGCTAAAATCCATCCATAGGGGCCGGGGCGCCTGGCCCGTCAAAGAGGTCTGTATAGGTGAACTGGGGTACTGCCAGCCTGCGTCGTCGGTCAGGCAATGCAAACAGAGGGTCCCGATCCCGATCTCGCTCGCTGCTGCTTGCGGCTTTGAATCACGTCGCGTGCATGATCGATCTGACAGCTGGTTCTCGTGTGATTCGGCGGTGCCCGACCGGGGTAGGCCACGACGTACTGTACCCGTCCCTCCCTGCGAGTATCAATGCGAGCGATCGATGCAGCGACGACGTACAGTTGAAGGCAATAGGTTAGGTGCCGGTCCTTCAGTACTCGTCTAGTACCTGTCTACCTAGCTGTATCGCTGTCGACGACACCGTATCTGTACATCAGCATCACTGCTTATTGATCAGCCTGCCTGCTTCTCGATCTGAAGCATGGACTGGCACATGGAACCGAACGAGCGCGAATTGACTAGGCAGCTAGATATTCGGATGTCACTTCTTCATACATAGTAGGCTCGATCAACTGAGTGCCGCTAGCTCGCCGAGCCTTGGGCCCGCCTCGTCAGTGACGGCCATGGACTCGCCTCGCCTCGCCTGGCCACGCCGGCCGTCCCCGTCGCGGCTACGCCTCGCCGCGCCGAGCTCGCCCTCGCCCTCGCCCTCGCCCTGCTCTCCCTCTCTCTGTTCTACATGGTCGCCATGGCTGCAGCAAGCTCGGCGACCGCTGTCTTGCAGGTGAGCTCGCCCCGGTCCCATACGAACGCCTTCTCGCCTCCCATCTTGCAGGTGTGCTCGCCCTCGCCCTGCTCTCCCTCTCTTTGTTATTCCTAAGTAGTTATTCCTAATGAGCATTGAAAACTTTCCCTTATCTATCGGCACAATAAGTCTTCGATTTTTTCCCTCATTTATGCAGGTCATGTATGAATTTGGTGATTGGTCCATTGAATGCTTAATCCATGGAATGGTAAGAAGTTAATTCCCAGCAACTTGATTGTGAATTGTATTTTGATATGAGAAGATGGCAGCCATGGCCTTAATCTGGCAGCTTTGTAACAGAGCAGTGGCAGCCATGGCTTGTCCAACTTTCTGAAATTAGCATATTAGTGAGCATCGGATCTACTTGTCAATGAAAATCATTTTAATATTACACATGTTTAACATTACACTGAGTGTGATTTATATTTTGTACTTCACTACATCACTACAACTAACAACTCCAACAGTTTGTCATTTGTGTTTGGCATTCTCAAATTTTGCCAAAAACCTCCAAAAACTTCCTCCAACAGTTTGGCATTTGGAGTTGGCAATTTAGTGAGTGTTGGCAAATCAGGCCGTTCACGGCGCATTTGTCGCGCCTTCTGACGTTTGGCATTCACGGCCGTATTAGAAGAGGTGGAAGGGCATAAACATAATTTTGTTTCTCTTCTAGGGTTCCTGATGTAAATTAGATCTGAGTTTGGCAATGAATTATGCAAACTGTTGGAGATGAATTCTTTTTTAACTTGTAATTTGCATTTCACATTTGACAAATAGGAAAATTGCCAAACTATTTTTGCCAAAGCTAAGTTTGCAATGAGTTACAGATAAATTTATATCTTTGAAAGACTGAAACTACTGATCGGTCATACTCATAATATAGTATACTTTTTTTTTTTCCTTTGTCAATGCTCGCCACCCCGACATTTATACGTTTTACCCCTTCTTCTTTAATATCGTCTCATCTTTAGTCCTTTCCCTAGTGGCACCCATGTATCCTCTTGCGACTATAAAAGGGGTCCTTTGGCCACCGGGAGAAGGCAAGCAACTCAGTTACACTCCACTTTCACACCACACAAACGATATTGGCATTCGCCTCAATCGGGGACACGGGACCCCGCTCCCTCTCTCAACCCGCTTGTACTCGCGTCCGATCACGAGCCTTGAGCTCAGATAGTGACCCCGGCTAGACTAGGGAGCCCTGATTTTCCCCAAACCAAAGATAAACTATGTGTTATTGTCCCTTGAGTTAGGCCATCGTTGCACACATTAGCGGTCGATTCTTTGTGGCCGTGGTATTAGACCACGACACCTTTCTTCTTTTTAGTTCTAGGAGGATTTTTCATTCCACCTACAAATCGATAAGACTAGATCTTTGAAAATTAATAAGAAGAAAAACTCGAGCCTTAGCTTTGATAATCAATAATAGACGAGTTGTTCACTCATGGTCCGACTTCTCTAAGCGAGTTAATCGCAAAATCATTCATTTCGATAGGTATATTATAGCTTTTTAGGGATTACAATGTCCTAGTTTCTACTGACCCGATACAATACCATTTCAACACATACTTCTCATAATGCGATATAGGAAGTCACTTAAGGCCGCAATGGAAGATGCACAGATGTAACATATCTGCTCATCACGAGAGCATAGATAGACAACACCTAGCGGAACTATATCTCATAGAACAAACAACCGACATTAGTCCTTGAAAATGATAGAACTCATACACAAGCAACAACCGTAGTACAACAATGGAAGAATGCGGATGTGCATCACACAAAAAAAAAATTCAAAGGGCTCAAAGCTATATTTATGTCAGATAAGAAATTACAATGTGTATATTACAACTTGTAGTATCTGTACACCTTGCTATAACAAAGCAGTTCAAAATAAAAGAGCCTTCTTATTACTACGCAATTCGTTTTCAAAGCTACAAAGCTTCCTAACTTGCGTTACGGGGTTTGGACTCGATGAGCTTCCTTGCAATCAGATGTGGGACGCTCCTTCACTACATCACTACAGAAAAAAATACATGGAAGTCTAAAGTTAGAGATTGATACAATTGACTATTCACATCCGGCGGTGCGGCACTATATACACGGACTCAATCTATATACGGAGATGTGAGGCAACTAATTTTCTGAATATAACAGAGCAATTGAGATAAAAAAAAAAAAGAAGAAGAAGAAGAAAATAAAAATGCTACTGTCACCACAAAGCAATATATGTTTTTTTAAGAATCTGAAGCAGTATATGTAAGTTCTGTCAATACAAAACAGGGCACACAAGCTGCATTCGTGAAACACGCTAAAGGAAATAAACTATTGAAACGATGAATATCAAATGATGACTTAAATAGCTCGTTCACTTTTGCTTGAAAATGACACAACACAATTGAGTTGGAATTAACCCCAAGCTGCTCCTGCTGGCGTCTGCTTGAAAGACAAGAGCATGGTCTCTGAAGCAGCAAATGCACAAAGTGTAACTTGTAATATTCAGGTATGAGATTGATGCAAGTAATAATCAATGATAAATCGATTGTAACATTATAGGACCATTCACGGATCATTCTAACCTGAAGATGCACTACTTATCGAATGTCGAAATACAATTGCTGAACAGTGCAAGAAATCATAGAGCAGTTTCTATAATTTTGGACTCCGTACCAAGAAACTATTCTCCACAAAGTGCAATTTTTGTATATGAAGTCTACAGAGAAAATCAACCAATCTTCTTCTCTCCCGTAGGCTGGATCTTTTGGGCCACGAACCGCGAGGAGAGACAAAGGAAAGGTGTTAGCGTCGGTCGCTTGTAGCTCGACGGCGATCGGCAACTCACGACATCGCTCAAGAACACACGATCGGCAACATACTTGTAGCTTACCCGTTATTTGTCCCACGGGATGTGTCACCCTGAAATTTCAAAATTAGATTTCATTTAAGGGGAAGGATCTTCACATCCCACATGTTTATGATCATTTCTTCGCATCATTAGCAAGCATCCTTGCATTGCATATGTTGTTTATGGCATTTATGTTATGCACATATGATGTTTCCTATGTTATCTAAAATGGTGTTAATGTTGATTGTTGTTTATGTTTCAACGCTAAGTCTATGTGTACTTTGTTCGAACCTTAGTCCAACTAGAATATTATGTGTAAGTTTTTGACCCGGCTTATGTTGTACCGTGTGGAACCATGCCAAGTCTTTGTTGGACTTCTTAGACGTTTCTTCAAAAGAGGAGCCCATTTGCTATATAATCTCTCTTTGATCTCTAAAACTTCCTTGGCTTTGATCTTGAAATCACCTTCATATTGATTCCACACCTTGAAACTTTCTTTAGTTGTTATCTTTCCCTTGTAAATCCTTGATTACCACTAATCTTTATCACATGGATTCTCTCCGTGGTTGTGGTTTTGACCGTGGTGTTATGATTAATGTTTTTAATCATGATCCATTACAAAACTACACTAAGCATTCCCTTGCCATGATTTTCCTTGGTCATTTAACTTTATTCTATCCGAGGGGCGGTATATCGGATCGGTTGCTTTGTAAGTTCTTACGAAAGTTACAAGAAAAGGGAACCCCTCGAAGAGCAAGTCACCGACATCAACATTAACGGACTACAAGAAGTAGTAGATAAGGGACTCTCGCTTAACCATTTCTCAAAGTCGGGATCAGCGTGGCATCTTTTTGCCGCCACGTGTTTTTCGAACGTCGTGAGCATCCCGGCCCCTCTCGCGCTCGTTTTTCGTGTTGCGGTTTCATTGTGTCTCCTTTGCACCACGCCCTCTTTCTTCCTCTCTTTGTGTGCCATGTTTGCCCGTAGCTCTTGCCGTTACACCATACGTAACCCCTCCTTGGCCGGTCCTTTGCTTGCCTCCACGTCGCGGGAATTACGTCACCCAATACTTAAGCACAGAGCACACCATAGTTGGTGGAGAAGATTGAATAGTTCTCTGTGACGCAAACACTGGAGTGTGTGGATCAGCTTCCTAACAGAAAGGATGGTAGGACTATGAGTGCTATTGGTCAAGTCATTAGAGGCGAAGAAACGGAAAACTCTCTAGAGGTACTTCGTGTTCTTTTGCAGTAAAGGTTTCTATGAGTTGCTTATTGACATTGGATTGAAAGCTAAACATTTTTGGGTAACTTGACTTCAAAGAATAGTTCAGTTGAATTACCTGTCACAAGGAAGACGGATGCATTAAGAATCAAGTGGCTAATTGATTTAATTGGAGTAAAAATTTATACGAGGCACCTTGTACAGTTTTGAGTGGGGGTGATCAGGGGTCTTCGGTGAGAAGATTTCCCATCCGAACTCAAAGACTGGACAAGCCAGATATGCAAGGAAAGGTAACGATGTTTCATGGGAGTCAATGAAGGAAATTCTATAGATAAAAACCTTTATGAAGAGCAAGTATCAGAGAGTTGCTTGACCTAAATTTTATCTTTCCGATGTTGCAACTAAGTGGTGTGTTGCTATCATCAAAGCAAGATCAAGGGTAACATGCTTTCGTTTCACTTAAAAGTCTTCTATCCCAAATCTCGGGACGAGATTTATTTAAGGGGGAAGGACTGTAACACCCCAGGTGTTAATTATCAGTTAAGCAATGGATTTGGCCTAAGACCAGTGTATTAGTTCATGGTCACGTCGTCGGTCGAAGAAACGCGAAAAGAATCAGATTCCGGAAAGCATCCCTCTTGTCGGAAACCCTAGATTTCAAACCCTAGTTTGTCCCCTTTTCTTTTATTCAAAATTTATCAAGATTTTGGGTATGGTTATTAAAGTGAAAAGGTAGAGTTTCCAAAATTGAACAAAGTTGGTATTTTGAGTTTTCAAAGTTTAGTTCAAAATTTTGAAGTAATTTTGAATTTCATTCAAACCCTATTTACCCCCTTTTCTATATTTCAAAATTTATGCAAAATTTGGGAAAACTTCCAAAAACCAGTTTGTAGATCTTGTTGAGAGGAACAAAAGGCATGTACAAAGTTTTTCAAGTTTTTACATGATTTTAAAAGTAATTTTGAATTCAAATTTCAAATTCTTTGACCCCATTTCAAAAAGTCAAACTTAGAGGTTGAATTTGAAAATGGTCCAATTATAAAATTTGTAGATCTTGAAAATTAAGGGGGTTACTTTTTAGAAATTTTTGAGTTTAGTTCAAATTTTGAGAGTAATTTGCAAAATTCAGGTTGAAAGAGAAGGTCAAGCGGAGACTTAGAATTTTTCTAAGTCTGAAATCGTCGTGTCCGACAGGGATCGACGTCTCGCGTTCTCGAGATTTTGTTAAGCAACTTGAGTTGGACCAAAAACACGGATTTGAGTTTATACTTTGAAGACCAACATATCAAAAGTTGAGATCGATCGGATTTGATTTGACAAGGTTTTGACAATCGTTTCCCAAGCATCATTAAGTCGTTGACAATGCAAGTTTTGGAGATGATTATCTCTTAATCTGAGCAGTTAATGATCATGGGCCTGTTATGAAAAATGAAGATTGATCTGAGGTGAACATTTTTTGCCTCTTGGCCCATGTCGAGATTCGGCCCGAGAAATAGTCCAAACCGACACCCAAACCGACCTTCTTTTACACGTGTCAAGCTGTTCGATGGAATGCCGCAAAAGTTTTTTCGCGTCGGGAGCGCGTCCACTCCATTGCCGCCACCGGCGTTTCTCCGTGTCGGCTCGTCCGGCGTTTGGCTGCCCTGGTTGGAGGCGGCCGTGTCCGAGTGTGCCCGCCCCAACCGTTTATCCCTCGCTCTTTCTCGCTCTCTCGCTCACCTTCGCGGCGCGCGCGCGTCCGCCATGGACGGCCGGCCAAGCTCCATGGCCGCCGTCGTTTTTCTCCGTCCCAGCCACCACCATCCGCCTCGCGCGCGTCCCGCATCGCCTTTGATCCTTTTTCGCCCTCCGGCCGCCTCCTCGCCGTGCTCAACCGCCGCCGACGCCGATACCGCCGTGGCCGTCGCCGGTCGGCCGCGTGCGGCGCGTGGCGAGGCCTCTATGGGCTATTTCAGCCGAGCCGTGAGCCGGGCGTGGGTGCGGTTCGGCGCCACCTAGCCTCGCCGCCGTCGCCCGTGGTGGGGAAGCCGCCTCCGCCGCGCCAGCCGTGCGCCGTCGCCGACGCCGCCGTCCGCCCCTCGCTCTGTCTCGGCGAAGAAAGAAGAGGAAGAGGAGAAAAAGAAATAGAGGAGGACCTGTTTGTAAAATCGAGAAAACTCCGGGGAGCTAGGTGAGAAGTCCCTGTGACTCATATGAATAGTGCTTTGTACCTATTTATAATTTCATAGAAGTCCGAGGGTCTTTTGTAAAAGTGCTAAGTCAAGGTCCTGGATGGGCATTTGTTGGGCCGACCTTTCATCATTGTTCCTTTGGGCCGGCCTGTTCTGTTATTCTGATGGGCCGGACCATGCACAGTGCCAGGCCAAGCACAGTGCTGGGCCAACTTTCGGCCCGAAGGCCTTTTTCTTTTAGCAATCGATTTTCCAATTTCTATTTATATGAATAGTATCTGTTTTTGTTATTTTCATATAAATTTAAATAGAGCTTCTAAAATTCTGAAAATTTTTTGTATAGCCTTTTCATGATGTCTAGTATTCATGAAAAATTTGAAACTTGAAATTTGAATACTTTTGGCATGATTTAAAAATACAAATTTTAATTGAAAAATGCATCTTCCTTGATTTTTAATAATTATTTTATTTATCCAAAAATCATGAAAACTATTTTGGTGCTGTTTTATGATGTGACCTACTTGTGGGAAAAGTTTGGGGTCCATTGGAGAAAGTTAAATTATTTTCTATTTTATGCTTTATTTATTTAATTAGAAAATGAGGTGATTAGTGACTTCCGACTTAGGTTTTGTGAGACTTTCGGGTTGTTTTGTGAACCCTACACCACACCACTGTCAGATGATCCTTGAGAACTCCTTAGGCAATGGTGATGATATCTCGTAGAGTAGTTCAAACAAGTTGGTTTTGTTGGGTTGCAACTTTATCATGAAGGAAAGTTGTACTCTCATTTGTTTATCATTTCATGCATCCATCAAGCATCATGTTTACCATTCCATCATGCTAAAGCATGCATCATTATCTACGTGTAGAATATACGAGAGTGAGTCGGATCGTTTGATGAAGTTTGTGGAGAAGATGTTGATACGGTTCGCGATGATCGAGCTTCGAGAGAAGATCCGTCCGTCGACAAGGATAATGTCAAGTTTGACTTCGACAATCCTTCTACGGAATCTAACTTTTCCTCGCAACACGGGCAAGCCCCGGTTCATTTAAACCTTCCTTGTGTTTTTACAAAGCTTTATATCACCTTTGCTTTATGCTTTGCATTAGGTGATAGGAGTTGAGTGACAACCTAATTGATGCATTACCATTCCTTGAATATTTCGATATCTACCTTGATAACCTGTTTTGCTAAAACACTAGAACGCTTTTAGCCTGGCTTTATTAGTTAGACTTTTGAGTCAAAATGTGATGAGTCTCTTATGATAGCCCGAAGTGGCATTTGATGAGAAAGGATGCTATATGAGAAAACCATTGGGATATGGTGTTGAAATTGAGACCGGTCGGGTAATTTGCATTGAGAATGGAGTCTCGGTGTAGTATTTCGGCTTGTCGATTAAGGACCGGAAACGTGTAAGATATGTGGATCGAGACTATGGAACGCAATCTGCGCCTGGTCGTTGGACCAATGGCACGCTCGTCATGGGTGTCATCCCATCACGGTCGACCCTAGTTACGGCGCATACTCCGGTAAGCGATCTTGGGGGTGTCAAATCGGAAACGCATACAACCGCGCGCCTTTGGGAGTGGAGAGATGGCGGGAGTACGTGTTACCCTCGTGGGTTAAAGTCCCGGATTGGAGGTGTACGGTATTCTCGGGTGGCGTAGGACGGTTCCGTTTTGAGTATCCAAGAAAGGGTTGATATATGCAAGCTTAAGTGCTACACATATGTCGTGTGGAAAGAACTCCCCATTTGGGTTAATCGATTTCGAAATCGCCGTGCTTCTCGGATATGGAGACTTGGTTTCCCCTTACATCGTAGTTTAAATTATGGAACAGTGAAGAGATGGAATAAGTGATGGAACTTCTACAAGTGTTTGTTGTAGTATAAGATCACCTAGAATAGGTGAGAAACTTACTTGAAAATAAAACATTGAAAGTAAGGATTTACCATTAGTAAGCTTTTACGCAAAATGAGTCCTTGATTCTTGCTAAAAAGCCTTACCTTGAATCCTATTAGACCAAAGCATTCACGAGTCTTCTCCTATTTTTCTTTAGTCGGGTAAGACTTGTTGAGTACTCCCGTACTTTTCGGGGTTTGTTGACCCTTGTTGCAGGTGTTGACTCGTACTGTTGGCCAAGGTTGTGTCGGTGGGCTCGACACGACTTGGATGTCTCCTATAGTTATACTCAACTTCTGCAAAATAAGTTAAGTTTACTCAAATGTAACTTATTCACAATTTGTAAAATTAATGTTATTATTCTTCCGCACTCTGATCTATATTTTTGTAACATATGTTGTAATGTTGTAGCTACTCCTTTGTTGATCCTGGTATGAGATATCAACAGGGCTTCTTAAGTTATTGGGTGCATCTGCACTGCTGTCAGAGGTCTTTAAGGCAATGACAGTGTGTGGGCGGTAATTAGGAGGTTACATTCTGAGTGGTATCGAGCTCATACTTGGGATCGCTACGACATTACTTTTTGAAAACTTTAAAATGATTTTGTAATCTAAAAGTTTTTGAAAGTAACAAATTAAAAATAATCTTCTATCTTTCCTTATGCTTCTTTGGAAGGCTTTGAGAAGATGTCTTGATGGATCAAATAAAAGACTTCGAGAAGTTTTCATCTCTTCTTGTGAAGAACAATTAAAGAGTCGAATATAAATCGACAAAGTTCTACTAAGAGCCATTTCATCATTACGCCAAGATCATCCAAGAATATATATATATAAAGTAAAGCCCTATAATGTATTGACATCTAATATCTTGAAGGCAGAGTACTCCTAACGTTGTGAAGACGTATAGGGCGAGCATGCATCATATCATCGAGATAATGTTGATTCTTCTTCCTTTTATTCGGACAACTATTCTTCTTTATAGTTGTTTTGTTCTAAATTTCGCCCTATACCGGGTTTTTGGTTAATGGACTTCCATTTGATAATCTTTGCTTCAAAAGTTCCTAGTCTTTGGGAGCTTGCACCTTACAGTCAACTCTATTTAGAATCCTCGGACTACTCCTTGATTTTTTCAACTCATACATGTGTCGTATTTTGATTTCTTCCATTCGACACATGCTCTTCTCTTCTCCATAATTCACGATTACCGTGCTTTCACCTTCGTTGCAAACTCTTTTGGAAATTCCTATCCGTATTCCTCCGGAATTTCTAAAAACCCCTTATCGGTTGCAATCATCTTTTTGATCCCGATAATAACCTTGATATTAATTTACATTTGTTTTGCAAATTTCTTATAAGCCCTTGTTACTGCAACCAACTTTTCGTTTCGGTTGCAATCTCTAAATCAATCCTTGTTGTCTTTTAAACCCCTTGTAAGTCATTGTGTTTGACACATTTTGCTTACCCGTTATTTGTCCCACGGGATGTGTCACCTGAAATTTCAAAATTAGATTTCATTTAAGGGGGAAGGATCTTCACATCCCACATGTTTATGATCATTTTTTGCATCATTAGCAAGCATCCTTGCATTGCATATGTTGTTTATGGCATTTATGTTATGCACATATGATGTTTCCTATGTTATCTAAAATGGTGTTAATGTTGATTGTTGTTTATGTTTCTTTGCTAAGTCTATGTGTACTTTGTTCGAACCTTAGTCCAACTAGAATATTATGTGTAAGTTTTTGACCCGGCTTATGTTGTACCGTGTGGAACCATGCCAAGTCTTTGTTGGACTTCTTAGACGTTTCTTCAAAAGAGGAGCCCATTTGCTATATAATCTCTCTTTGATCTCTAAAACTTCCTTGGCTTTGATCTTGAAATCACCTTCATATTGATTCCACACCTTGAAACTTTCTTTAGTTGTTATCTTTCCCTTGTAAATCCTTGATTACCACTAATCTTTATCACATGGATTCTCTCCGTGGTTGTGGTTTTATTTGTGGTGTTATGATTAATGTTTTTAATCATGATCCATTACAAAAACTACACTAAGCATTCCCTTGCCATGATTTTCCTTGGTCATTTAACTTTATTCTATCCGAGGACGGGTATATCGGATCAGTTGCTTTGTAAGTTCCTTCTGAAAGTTACAAGAAAAGGGAACCCCCGAAGAGCAAGTCACCCGACATCAACATTAACGGACTACAAGAAGTAGTAGATAAGGGACTCGCTTAACCATTTCGAGAAAGTCGGGATCTTTGTGGCATCTTTTTGCCGCCACGTGTTTTACGAACGTCGTGAGCATCCCCGCCCCTCTCGCGCTCGTTTTAGGTGTTGCGGTTTCATTGTGTGTCTGTTTGCACCACGCCCTCTTTCTTTCCTCTCTTTGTGTGCCATGTTTGCCCGTAGCTCTTGCCGTTTACACCATGAGAACCCCTCCTTGGCTTCGGTCCGCTTGCCTCCACGTCGCGGGAATTTCGTCACCCAATACTTAAGCCAGAGCACACCATAGTTGGTGGAGAAGATTGAATAGTTCTCGTGGACGCAAACACCGGAGTGTGTGGATCGGCTTCCTAACGAGTAAAGGATGGTAGGACTATGAGTGCTATTGGTCAAGTCATTAGAGGCGAAGAAACGGAAAACTCTCTAGAGGTACTTCGTGTTCTTTTGCAAATAAAAGGTTTCTATGAGTTGCTTATTGACATTGGATTGAAAGCTAAACATTTTTGGGTAACTTGACTTCAAAGAATAGTTCGGTTGAATTACTGTCACAAGGAAGACGGATGCATTAAGAATCAAGTGGCTAATTGATTTAATTGGAGTAAAAAATTTATACGAGGCACCTTGTACAGTTTTTGAGTGGGGGTGATCGGGGGTCTTCGGTGAGAAGATTTCCCATCCGAACTCAAAAAGATGGACAAGCCGGATATGCAAGGAAAGGTAACGATGTTTCATGGGAGTCAATGAAGGAAATTCTATAGATAAAAACCTTTATGAAGAGCAAGTATCGAGAGAGTTGCTTGACCTAAATTTTATCTTTCCGATGTTGCAACTAAGTGGTGTGTTGCTATCATCAAAGCAAGATCAAGGGTAACATGCTTTCGTTTCACTTAAAAGTCTTCTATCCCAAATCTCGGGACGAGATTTATTTAAGGGGGAAGGACTGTAACACCCCAGGTGTTAATTATCAGTTAAGCAATGGATTTGGCCTGAGACCAGTGTATTAGTTCATGGTCACGTCGTCGGTCGAAGAAACGCTTGAAAAGAATCGGATTAGGAAGGAAAGCATCCCTCTTGTCGGAAACCCTAGATTTCAAACCCTAGTTTGTCCCCTTTTCTTTTATTCAAAATTTATCAAGATTTTGGGTATGGTTATTAAAGTGAAAAGGTAGAGTTTCCAAAATTGAACAAAGTTGGTATTTTGAGTTTTCAAAGTTTAGTTCAAAATTTTGAAGTAATTTTGAATTTCATTCAAACCCTATTTACCCCCTTTTCTATATTTCAAAATTTATGCAAAAATTTGGGAAAACTTCCAAAAAACCAGTTTGTAGATCTTGTTGAGAGGAACAAAAGGCATGTACAAAGTTTTTCAAGTTTTTACATGATTTTAAAAGTAATTTTGAATTCAAATTTCAAATTCTTTGACCCCATTTCAAAAAGTCAAACTTAGAGGTTGAATTTGAAAATGGTCCAATTATAAAATTTGTAGATCTTGAAAAATTAAGGGGGTTACTTTTTAGAAATTTTTGAGTTTAGTTCAAATTTTGAGAGTAATTTGCAAAATTCAGGTTGAAAGAGAAGGTCAAAGCGGAGACTTAGAATTTTTCTAAGTCCGAAATGCGTGTCCGACAGGATCGACGTCTCGCGTTCTCGAGATTTTGTTAAGCAACTTGAGTTGGACCAAAAACACGGATTTGAGTTTATACTTTGAAGACCAACATATCAAAAGTTGAGATCGATCGGATTTGATTTGACAAGGTTTTGACAATCGTTTCCCAAGCATCATTAAGTCGTTGACAATGCAAGTTTTGGAGATGATTATCTCTTAATCTGAGCAGTTAATGATCATGGGCCTGTTATGAAAAATGAAGATTGATCTGAGGTGAACATTTTTGCCTCTTGGCCCATGTCGATTCGCCCAGAAATAGTCCAAACCGACACCCAAACCGACCTTCTTTTACACGTGTCAACCGTTCGATGGAATGCCGCAAAGATTTTTTCGCGTCGGGGAGCGCGCCCACTCCATTGCCGCCACCGGCGTTTCTCCGTGTCGCTCGTCCGGCGTTTGGCTGCCCTGGTTGGAGGCCGGCCGCGTGTCGAGTGTGCCCACGCCCCAACCGTTTATCCCTCGCTCTTTCTCGCTCTCGCTCACCTTGCGGTGCGCGCGCGGCGTCCGCCATGGGCGGACGGCCGGCCAAGCTCCATGGCCGCCGTCGTTTTCTCCCGCCCCAGCCACCACCATCCGCTCGCGCGTCCCGCGATCGCCTTTGATCCTTTTTCGCCCTCCAGCCGCCTCCTCGCCGGTAACTCAGCCGCCGCCGACGCCGAACGCGCCGTGGTGGCCGCCGCCGGTCGGCCGCGTGCGCGTGGCGAGGCTCTCGCGGCTATTTCAGCCAGCCAGAGCAGGCGGGCGTGGGTGCGGGTTCGGCGCCACCCAGCCTCGCTGCCGCTCGCCGGGTCGCGGAAGCCGCCCTCGCTGCCCGGTAGCGGCGCTGGCCGCCGACGCCGCCGCCCGCCCCTCGCCTCTCATTGTCTCGGCCGAAGAAAGAAGAGGAAGAGGAGAAAAAGAAATAGAGGAGGACCCTGTTTGTAAAATCGAAAACTCAGGGGAGCTAGGGTGAGAAGTCCGTGACTCATATGAATAGTGCTTTGTACCTATTTATAATTTCATAGAAGTCCAGGGTCTTTTTGTAAAAGTGCTAAGTCAAGGTCGGATGGGCATTTGTTGGGCGACCTTTCTTTCGTTCCTTTGGGCCGGCCTGTTCATTCTTTATTCTGATGGGACGGACCATGCAGTGTGCCAGGCCAAGCACGATCTGGGGCCAACTTTCGGCCCGAAGGCCTTTTTCTTTTTAGCAATCGATTTTCCAATTTCTATTTATATGAATAGTATCTGTTTTTGTTATTTTCATATAAATTTAAATAGAGCTTCTAAAATTCTGAAAATTTTTGTATAGCCTTTTCATGATGTCTAGTATTCATGAAAAATTTGAAACTTGAAATTTGAATACTTTTGGCATGATTTAAAAATACAAATTTTAATTGAAAAATGCATCTTCCTTGATTTTTAATAATTATTTTATTTATCCAAAAATCATGAAAACTATTTTGGTGCTGTTTTATGATGTGACCTACTTGTGGGAAAAGTTTGGGGTCCATTGGAGAAAGTTAAATTATTTTCTATTTTATGCTTTATTTATTTAATTAGAAAATGAGGTGATTAGTGACTTCCGACTTAGGTTTTGTGAGACTTTCGGGTTGTTTTGTGAACCCTACACCACACCACTGTCAGATGATCCTTGAGAACTCCTTAGGCAATGGTGATAATATCTCGTAGAGTAGTTCAGCAAGTTGGTTTTGTTGGGTTGCAACTTTATCATGAAGGAAAGTTGTACTCCTGTTGTTTATCATTTCATGCATCCATCAAGCATCATGTTTACCATTCCATCATGCTAAAGCATGCATCATTATCTACGTGTAGAATATACGAGAGTGAGTCGGATCGTCTTTGATGAAGCCGTGGTGGAGAAGATGTTGATACGGTTCGCGATGATCGAGCTTCAGAGAAGATCCGTCCGTCGACAAGGATAATGTCAAGTTTGACTTCGACAATCCTTCTACGGAATCTAACTTTTCCCTGCAACACAGGCAAGCCCCGGTTCATTTAAACCTTCCTTGTGTTTTTACAAAGCTTTATATCACCTTTGCTTTATGCTTTGCATTAGGTGATAGGAGTTGAGTGACAACCTAATTGATGCATTACCATTCCTTGAATATTTCGATATCTACCTTGATAACCTGTTTTGCTAAAACACTAGAACGCTTAGCTTTGGCTTTATTAGTTAGACTTTTGAGTCAAAATGTGATGAGTCTCTTATGATAGCCCGAAGTGGCATTTGATGAGAAAGGATGCTATATGAGAAAACCATCTTTGGGATATGGTGTTGAAATTGAGACCCGGTCGGGTAATTTGCATTGAGAATGGAGTCTCGGTGTAGTATTTCCGCTTGTCGATTAAGGATTTGAAACGTGTAAGATATGTGGATCGAGACTATGGAACATAATCTGCGCCGAGGTCGTTGGACCAATGGCACGTCTGTCATGGGTGTCATCCCATCACGGTCGACCCTAGTTACGGGACGCATACTCCGGTAAGCGATCTTGGGGGTGTCAAATCGGAAACGCATACAACCGCGACCGGGAGTGGAGAGATGGCGGGAGTACGTGTTACCCTCGTGGGTTAAAGTCCCGGATTGGAGGTGTACGGTATTCTCGGGTGGCGTGGGACGCGGTTCCGTTTTGAGTATCCAAGAAAGGGTTGATATATGCAAGCTTAAGTGCTACATATGTCGTGTGGAAAGAATTCCCAATTTGGGTTAATCGATTTCGAAATCGCCGTGCTTCTCGGATATGGAGACTTGGTTTCCCCTTACATCGTAGTTTAAATTATGGAACGAGTGAAGAGATGGAATAAGTGATGGAACTTCTACAAGTGTTTGTTGTAGTATAAGATCACCTAGAATAGGTGAGAAACTTACTTGAAAATAAAACATTGAAAGTAAGGATTTACCATTAGTAAGCTTTTCTCGCAAAATGAGTCATTGATTCTTGCTAAAAGCCTTACCTTGAATCCTATTAGACCGGCATTCACGAGTCTTCTCCTATTTTCTTTAGTCGGGTAAGACTTGTTGAGTACTCCCGTACTCAGGGTTTGTTGACCCTTGTTGCAGGTGTTGACTCGCATCTTGTTGGCCAAGGTTGTGTCGGTGGGCTCGACACGACTTGGATGTCTCCTATAGTTATACTCAACTTCGCAAAATAAGTTAAGTTTACTCAAATGTAACTTATTCACAATTTGTAAAATTAATGTTATTATTCTTCCGCACTCGATCTATATTTTTGTAACATATGTTGTAATGTTGTAGCTACTCCTTTGTTGATCTGGTATGAGATATCAACGGGGCTTCTTAAGTTATTGGGTGCATCCGCTTGCTGGCCGTCGAGGTCTTTAAGGCAATGACAGTGCGTGTGGGCCCGTAATTAGGAGGTTATTCTGGCCCGAGCTCCGGCCGCCTCCCTCACCGGGGCTCCACCCTAGGTTGCTCGGCGTGCCGGATCCGCCGTGGCTCGCCCCTCTCCGGCTGCCGTGATATGGTCATCGCCGATGAGCTCGGGCCTTCCCCGGCGAGCATGGCCCCGGCCTCGGCCGGCGTCACTCCACCGCTGGCGACCCCGCCGGCCCGGCTCCGGCAGATCCAATCGCGGGCCATGGAGGCGCGCATGGCCTTCCCGGAGTGCATGGTAGCACGGCGAGCCGCCACCTCCTCTCGGTCGACGAGCTTGTGCAAAAGCCGGTAGGCCTCCTCCATTCATATGGTGGCCCTCCCCCTCTCCACTCCCGGCCCATAAGCAGAGCAAAGCATGGCAGCCTCCATGGGAGCAAGACGGCATGCCCAAGATCTGTCTAGAGGAGGAAGAAATCACATGTGTGCATGACATGTGGGGCCCGTTTTTGAAGTGAGGGGTCTTTTCAAAAGCCACAACAACCCAACCAAACGTCTTGCCCATCTATCTCACAACTTTAAGGAAATTTATTTTTACAAAATCACGGCCCACGGCATCTTTTGCAAAAGCCACGTCCCAACCAACACCCTTGGCATAGTTCCTGCAACAACTATCGCGGCATCGCCCGCCGTATGCGAGGCCGGAAGATGCTGCCATTCATGCTCTCAAAATCAACAGCCTCGCTGTCTCCGGCATGCCTCTGCCGCCTCCTCCCCGTCTCATCCCTCCAAACGACCAGCCATCTCCGGCCTGCACCCAATGGAGCATCTCCTCCACCTTCACCTCCTGCCCAAAGCCCCGCCTTCCTCTCCCCGTGCCCATCTCCGTACAACCACAACAACTACGCCACCGTCCTCCGATCCTGCGTCCTCTCCAGAGCCGTTGGGCCCGGTCGGCAGCTCCACGCGAGGCTCCTCGTGTCGGGCCTTGGCCTCGATGCGGCCCTCGCCACGAGACTCGTCGACCTCTACGCGTGCTGCGGCAATCTGTCTCTCGCCCGTCGATTGTTCGACGAAATGCCCAACAAGGGGAACGTCTTCCTGTGGAACGTGCTCATCCGTGCCTACGCGCGCGATGGGCCACGCGAGGCGGCAATAGATCTGTACCGCGCGATGTTGGCCTGTGGCAGCATGGAACCAGACAACTTCACGTACCCGCCGGTTCTCAAGGCGTGCTCCGCACTCCTGGACCTGGGCGCTGGCCGGGAGGTGCACGATCGTGTCATGCGCACGAGTTGGGCCGCAGATGTGTTTGTGTGTGCAGGCCTCATCGACATGTATGCCAAGTGTGGTTGCGTGGACGAGGCTCGGGCGGTGTTTGATGGCACCACAGTTAGGGACGCCGTGGTGTGGAATTCCATGATTGCAGCATTTGGGCAAAATGGGCAACCATCAGAGGCGCTCGCTCTGTGCCGTAACATGGCGGCTGAAGGCATTGTGCCAACAATCGCCACTCTGGTGAGTGCGATATCAGCTGCAGCTGACGCGGCTGCACTGCCTAGAGGGAGGGAGCTACATGGGTACGGTTGGAGGAGAGGGTTTGGGTTACAGGACAAGCTGAAGACTTCCCTTCTGGACATGTATGCCAAATGTGGTTGGGTTACGGTGGCGCGTGTTCTCTTTGAGCAACTCTTGCACAGGGAGCTTATTTCTTGGAATGCCATGATCTGTGGATTTGGGATGCATGGCCATGCTGATCATGCATTGGAGCTGTTTAGCAGAATGCGGAGCGAGGCTCAAGTGATGCCTGACCATGTTACTTTTTTGTTGGGGTCCTATCTGCATGTAACCATGGAGGAATGGTACAAGAAGCAAAAAGAAGTATTTGATCTGATGGTGACTGTATATTCCATCAAGCCAACAGTGCAGCATTACACCTGCCTTGTAGATGTTCTTGGTCACTCTGGTAGGTTCGAAGAAGCATCTGATGTTATTAAAGGAATGTTGGTGAAGCCAGATTCAGGGATATGGGGTGCGCTGCTAAATGGTTGTAAGATTCACAAAAATGTTGAGCTAGCTGAATTCGCCCTGCATAAGTTAATTGAATTGGAGCCTGAAGATGCTGGTAATTATGTGCTTCTATCAAATATATATGCTCAGTCTGGGAAATGGGAAGAAGCTGCAAGGGTGAGGAAGCTGATGACCGATAGAGGCTTGAAAAAGATAATTGCTTGTAGCTGGATCGAATTGAAAGGGAAGTCCCATGGGTTTCTTGTGGGTGATGCTTCCCATCCTAGATCAGATGAAATATATGAAGAGTTGGAGCGATTGGAAGGGCTCATCAGTCAAATTGGCTATATACCTGACACCACGCCCGTTTTCCATGATGTGGAAGATGATGAAAAGAGGAACTTGGTGCGGGGCCACAGCGAGAGGCTGGCCATTGCATTTGGACTCATTAGTACACCCCCTGGGACAAAGCTGCTTGTGACAAAGAATCTTCGAGTTTGTGAGGACTGCCATGTTGTCATCAAGCTTATTTCACAGATTGAGCAGCGTGAAATTATCATAAGAGATGTTAACCGTTACCATCACTTCGTAAATGGTGAATGCTCATGCAAAGACCATTGGTAACTTACACAAGAAAAAGTGGCTTGTTGAACGCTATCTACTCCATGGAAGGAAAAATTGTCACTACGTTGATCTAATGTGAAACAAGACTGTTGAGCCTTGGGAAAGTGAACTTCAATTTTTCTCTAGGGAACAGTAAGGTATATTTATCATCCTCCATTAAAGCAAGCTTTTTGTGTTGAATTCATGGCAAGTTTGCAAGCATCCTTCTGGAGTGCTACTTACTGATGGCTTGGAGAAAGCTTTAGGCACTGTACAATACTTTTCCCTGTGGAATTTTTAGTCTCATCTTACATACATATAAGAAGGGCTCATGGTGGCAAACAATTGTGCTTTTCTTGGATGCACCACATGATATTAAAGGTTGAGTAACCCATTTTGTTGTTAGTGCTTTTGTATAGGCGTATATTAAACACAAAATATCATTGAAGGACACTAAAAAGGGGCTAGTTGAGAGAGATGCATTTACCAGGAACATTGGATAATGCACTGTGAAGTAAACTTCTTCTCTGTTTTGTCTGAAAGCACCTTTAACTCTTTCAGTTAAATTTCTGGCTGGATCATTATAAGGGACTACAAAAATGATATAGCTTGACGCCTTCTCTTTTTACCACCTTGCCTTCATTTGTTTGTTGTATCATGATATTGTTCTTAGTGATGCTGTAAACACTTTCTGCTACCAATCTATCATATTGATGTTAACATACTTGCAACTGAGTGTCCAGAGATCACAGAGGCAGTTCGGGTTTGAAGAAGGCCAAAAGTCTACTGGTAGGTCAGATATGGTAGTTCATGTTTTCATATGAAGGTTGAAGAATACCTTGCTGATATAAAGGAAGGCCACGTTTTGGTCCTGTTCATGCAGGTACGTAATGTCCACTACTCTGCTATGTTATTTCGTTCAGCAATTTTTTAGACTATTTATTGCACAGTACCTGACATTTTACATGTTCACGTATGCAGTCGTATATACAAATGAGTTCCAGAAACGTGGGCTAACTCATTCACATTCTAGTTTGGCAGTGTGCTGTGATCTGTGAGCTTTCCATTGCTGATGTTGATAGATATATATCTGCCCGAGTTACCTGATCCTAGTGCTGATCCGTTAGGATTCTCCTGGTTCAGGAGTTTATGATATATGGTCTGTGTGGTTCAGCTAATTTAAATAGTCCTTTCATGAGAGATGGCAAGTGTTCAAAAGGTATCCTAAATCATTTAGATCTGAAACAGCTTTTGATGAAGTTGGGCAGCTGGCTATCTGCGATACAGGCACAGAATGGTATTCTTGCCTGGAAAGGAATATACAAGTAGACATTCAAAGGGTTGTGCCACATAATCTATCAATACTCAAGAAATACCAGGCACATATTAATGTTGAGGCCTGTAGCCAAACCTATTCGATCAAGAATCTATTCTAATATGTAAACAAAGGATTTGACTGTGCATAGAATGAGGTTCAAGAATAGTCAGTCATATGCTTCAGAATCGATGCATGTGTCCAAACATCCAATGGACAGTGACTAAAGTTTAGGAGGTGGAACCAAACACCCCCAAGGGTGACGGTACAGTGGTTCAAGAACTGACTAGCTCTGATGGTATGGATGAAATTGCTGAACACATCAAATCCAGATATGTTTCTTGCTGTGAAGCTACATGGAGGCTGTCTGGGTTTTGACATCAAGGTAAATTTCCTCCTGCAGAGCGTCTATTTGTGCATCTACCAGGATTAAACTTTGTTATAGTGCAAGAGTAAACTGATCTGCGGAGTATTGTCGATGATCCAGAGGCAATTGTATTGAGAAAATAAGAATCTCATGAATTTTAAGGACTTGTAAAATACATTAATGGTCAGACATACAGTATGCACTGAACACCTGAACAGTCAAATACGCCAATTATTTTTTAACCGGGGATGTTTAATCATTTGAGTGAGTGCTTTGAGAATTGTGCCAATTTAATAAAAGGGTTACCCATGCAATTCTCATTCTCCGTATTATCTTCTCCATTTTTCACAAAAAGACTTGTTTGGATGTAAGTGTATTTGTCTCAATGCACATGTGTTGGAGTAGATTGGAGAGTAATTAAATTAAGTTTCACAACAATCTACTCTAATATATGTAGATTGAGGTGAATACATTTGTATCCACACAAGGCATGAAAGATTGTGTACAATTGATATTCAAGCACCGACTGTACGACTACCTACTTGCATAGTCGATGTCACAGGATTTCCTGTGGACGTGCTATGGCATCTATTACATCAGGCCTGTTGTCCTGGCTTTCTTGTTGGTGCGAATGCACTGCATGGAACTCTACTAACACAACTACACAAGCTTCTGCATCCATTTCCACAAGATTTTCTGAGTTTCTCTTCGAGGACCCTATTCCGCTGCCACCAGAAACGTTTAGCATCTGTGTTGAAAAAGAAACATGGACATGGAACATGATCACAACACGTTCTTCGTTTCGGTAACATTGTGCTAGGAACATTTACGTTCTGGTAGCACAAAAATGTCGAAGTGTATTGTTTGTATTCTTGTTTCTGTTTTATATTCATATTTACATTTTGGAACATGGTTGCTCCTAATGACAGCAGAATTATCCGTGGCAGTGTGAACAAACTATTCTTCACCTCCCCAGGTGCTACCGTCCACAACCAGAATTCTCAACTTCTTCCAGTGTTTTGAGATTCTTCTAGTATTAATTTTAACATTCAACATTCAGTATAAACTTTCACTGCTCGTGCTTGTGACACGACAACATCTAGAGTGTCAAGTGCATAATAATTGCCAAGATATATCAGATCCAGCAGTTCGGGGACTCGCAAATGTCGTGTGGTACGAGTTTCAGAACCTTTCAATTCCTAAGGCGTCACAGTACTAGTAGCAGCCACAGGAACATGACAGTCCTGGCCGCTGGTTCATTAAACTTCACTCACGGTCACGGTCACAGATACTACAGAACTCGCAAAAGTCGTCAGGTCATGCGGGAATAGTGGAACGTACATAAGGTTAAGCATCACTACAATTACTATCATGTACTATACTTGTTAATTCTGGTAGACTTTTTATAATAATAATGAAAAATCAATTTCATCTGCGACATCATGAGATGTACTATGCATCTTTTGATGGCGACCGAGAGTGTTTACTCCTACCATTTCGCTTCCATTGTTGATTGTTCTACGTAACATTGCCTGGCCTGGGGCTGTGGAGTGTCTCTGATTGTTCTACGTATCCCTGTCTCTCTAAGCGCTAGCTGCGGCCTTGTCCCTCTGCCCTCAAGTGTGAACTGTGAATTGTGCGCTTTGACAACTATGAATTGTGCGCTTTGACGTGGGTGGAATCTCATTCTCGTCAGAGCTGCTGCAATCAGCCTGCGCGAGCCACTCGCACAGTCGGCGAGTGACAAGGCGGTCGGCGCCGTGCGAGTCTGCCGCGAGCGACAAGGGAGAGCCGGGCGGTCGGTGCCGTGCGAGTGCGAGTGCGACTGGCATGGCATCGCCGTCGCGAGCACGGGTGGAACAAAGGGTGGCGGCATTCACTTCGCCGCTCGGACTACGGATCGTGTCTCCACCCACCAGGCCACCACACTCCCCTCCCCGCTCGGCATTCATTCGAGCAGGCGGGCGATCGGTGCCGGCCCAGATCGAGCTCCGGGGACTCCTCTTGGCAGGCATGGCTTTTCATGTCGTTGCGCTTCGTTTCATTACTCACCGAGTCACCGAGCCACGTAACATCACATAGACACGAACAGGATCTGTAAATTGCGGTTGAAGTATGTGCCCGTACCACGTATTATGTGCTTCGAGTACTCGTGTCCCGACAGACGCTTTGGTGTGACACGCTGCGACGGACAGTACAAAGGGAGCACCGGAACAGGAAGCGTACGTAGCGCGTAGTACGTACTAGCAACAGTTTCCTATAGTTTCGTTTGCACCTGCCTAATGCCCTCCATCTCCAAGAATGCAGGAGCTATTTGAGATCTGGATTAAAGGGCAGGAGAAAAAAAGAAGAATACGAGATTACTGTGGCTCTACTTGGAGACAGTACTTAGAGGTGGTAATCAAAGATTCAGGGAGGACGAGAGGAGAGGAAGACGGGGAGCAGGGCATTAACCACGCACCAGCGACCCGACCTGACGGGCATTCAAGTCCCGGCGTCCCGCGCCGCGGCCCATCTCCCTCATGTCGACCCCGTGAGCGAGAAGCCAACCCCCAAAACGACTTGTCCCACGCGGACGCGGGAGCACACCACCACAGGACGCAGCGCTATCGCGACGTCGCCACCGCCCACCGGCCACCTCCACAAGGCACACGGGGACGGGACGCCCCTGCTCCACTACCGCCCGCCGGCCCGGCCTCACACAGCAGCAGGTTACAAGTCAGAAAACACCCACCTAGTCAATCAGTCAGATCTCAATCACGAAGCAGGGAGAGGTAGCGCTCCATCCGTGGTGGCCATGGTCTCGTCTCCTTCGCCTCCTTTGCCCACCGCTGTAAGTGTGCCTCCCTCCTCTCCTCGTCCTCTGTTACGATTACGACGGTTCCGCCGACCGTGCCTGCCTGATGAGTAGCTGAGTCGTTCCACTGCACAATGGTGCGCCGTCAGGCCTCCGAGCCGAAGCAGCGAGAGGCGGTGGCGGCACCAAGGCGGCGCCGGAGAAGGCCGACAAGAAGTACGCGCACGTCCCGACGCCGCTCCACCACGGCCACGGCGGCGCCAGCAAGAAGACACCCGCGGGGCCAAGGGCGGCGGAGGCGACGCGGCCACCGACCCGGCGGCGTACGTCGCCGCGGTGTCCTGCTCCGACTGCCGCTTCAAGCAGCGCGCCCTCGCACCGGCGTCGCCCGGCGCCGTCATCCGCTCGCTGTTCGTCTCCCTCACCCGCCGCTCCACCCCGCGCTCGTCGCCGTCGGCCACGTCGGCCTCGGGCGGCGCTGGAGCAGGGGACGAAGGAGAGCAGTGGCGCCTCGCCGCGGCCGACCTCTCCCGCCGGCTCGCCGCGGCCACGCGCACGCGGGACGAGGCGCTGGAGGAGACCACGCGCCTGAAGCACTCCCTCGCCGAGCTGGAGCTCAAGCTCGCGCGCCTCGAGTCGCGCGTGCTCCCGACCCCCGCGGCCGCCGCCGCCTTCCCCGTCGACTCCTTCCTCCGCGCCGTCTCAACCGCGCGCGCCGCCGTGCGGAACCTCGCGCGCGCGCTGTCCACGCACCTCCGCAGCCCCTCCAGCCCCGGCCCGAGCCTCGAGAGCTTCCTCAACCGTGCTTTCCACGCCGACTTCGAGCTGGACACCGACGCCGACGTGCACACCCCGGACCCGGCGGGCCGGTGCCAGGCCAACCTCGCGGCGTACCACGCCATCGCGGTGCTCACGTGGGAGGAGGTCCTGCTCCACGGCACCAAGCACTACAGCGACGGGCTCAGCCGCTTCTGCGACGCCAAGATGAGCGAGGTGGTGTGTCCTCGCTCGGGTGGGCGCGCGCGCGGGCGTGGCCCGAGCCGCTGCTGCAGGCCTTCTTCCTTGCCGCCAAGGGCGTGTGGGGCGTCCGCCTCCTGGCGCGCTCCGTGCACCCGCCGCTCCCCGTCGTGCGCGCGGAGCGCGGCGCGCGCTTCGACCCGCGGTTCATGGAGGACGCCGCGGCCAGCCGGGCGGGGAAGCTGGAGCCGGCCAGCGTCAAGATGATGGTGGCGCCAGGGTTCCACGTCTACCTGGCCGGCGCGGGCGTGGTCAAGTGCAGGGTCGTGTGCTTCTACAGCAGCAGCAATGGCCGCACCGGCGGCCACAGAGATGGCGGGAGCAGCGCCAACGGCAGTGTGGGGTTGGGGAGTAGCTGTAGTGACATCAATGGGAGTGCTACAGACGTGGTTGATAGCTGTAAGAGCAGTAGGGTAGGGTAAGTTGCACAGGAAGTAGAAACAACACGGGGATTTTACTTGTTCGTTAAAAACATGGTGATGATCTGCGTTTACTGCTGCTTGTGTGAATATAGGGTGAATTATTTGGCATTTCTCATTATTAATCACGAACAGTTTCTGTTAATCTTGATTGTAAGTTTGAGTACCACAGATCGGATTCTTTGTTTGGCCGAAGCTGCATTTGCAGGAGAGCGACCGTTCCCGCGTTGCGGCATGAGATATCAACCTTGGAAGCTTGAAACTTTCCCATCACGGATCCCAATAGAATAGATTGATTGGACCCTCCAACTATCTTAACCGTCAGTCACACGTCATTGGCCTTTTTTTGGCTGTCTATTTGTCCATTTTTCTTTAGCGAGGCTTGTCCGTTTCTTATCTTCTTAATACGGACGGAGTAAGAAATTGTTGTGTGCATATACAGAGAAAGGAAAAAATATGATAAAACCTACTCCCTCGTCCCTGTAATTAAGAAAGAACATAAAAGACGCATGTACTCTCATTTTATTTTCTAATTAGACATTATCAACGTGATTAGTGGCAATTGTCTCATACTCCCTCCGTCCCAAAATAAACGACGTTTTGGGTTTTAAATTACAAGTTTGACTCGATTTGTAGAAAATACGTAGAAGATTTAAATCTCCAAATAAATTTGTTAAAAAACTAGATCAAAAGATCTTTCCAATGATACTAATTATGTAATATAAATATTAATCCTATTTTAGTATATAATTGCGGCATATGTTTTTCGGGTTTAAAAACGTCGTTTATTTTGGGACGGAGGGAGTAAATGGAAAATATTTAATTCACGACACGTTTTTACGTTTGTTTAACTGTTTTTTGCTTAAATATCGCAAACCTTTTTGCGTAGTTTTTTTCCATCTAGAATGCATTATATTTGAGGATAAATTTTGGATGCTAAAATGCACTAGTATATTGTAGGGCCGGAGGGTACAAGTTTAGAAGCTGAATTATATTTTTTTAAAAAGACTAGTAAATATGTCCGTGCGTTGCTACGGGGACGTTTGCTTTGTTGTCCAAGGCGATGAAGCTCAAGATTTATTCATCAATCGTATCATGCATTTTATTTCATCTTGGCGGACTTTATAATATGTCAGGACACGCTCTACAAGCATTTGTATAAGTCGTATTCACACGGGAGGATGAAGATGTATATTCTCGTGGGTTTCAATTCTTTTTTATATTTGAATTTCGGATCATAAGGCTAGCACCAAGGCCGTTTAATTTTGTCGTGGTCGCGTCACATTTTTTTTGGATTGGTTTGTGCGCTTTCAATTTCATCTCGTTATATGTGATGCAAGTAGCCTTGTGTCGGGGTTCCGACTAGATTGGGCCGGAACCGACCGTGGATTGGGAGATTGGTGGAGAGGAGGAGGGGAGGAGCGGCGATGGGGGGGGGGGCGAGGGGCGTGCCGCAAATGGCCAAGGGGCAAGGGGCCAAGCGTGGCGTGGAGGGGGGGAGACAGGAGAGTTGGGATAAAATTCTTTATTTGCTTGTTACCACGAAAAGATTATAGACCCCTTACTTATATAGCCCCGGCTATTGGGACTTGTATCTCAAGCAATCTCTCTAAAGGTTTCCTTATAGATTGGAATACCTTTTACAAGCGTGTCCTATTTATTTATTTCCTAATAAGGGTCTCCCTTATAGATGAGATAGCCCCTTGCACACCAAAACACCTAAAGATAATCCTAGATATTTTCCTCCTTTATTTCCAAATTAATTGCCGCCGAAGAATCGCGGAAGGGAGGAGGCGGCGGCGGGGACGCCTTGAACCCGTGGGCGGCGCCGGCGCCTTTGGGCGATGGGCCCGTCCTCCTGGCCTATTTTCGGTCGTGACATCTTCCCCCCCTTCTCCGGCCGGGCGTCCTCGCGCTAGATGAAAGTCCATTCGGTCACCCCGGGATGGAGATCACCGCCCGAACGATGAGCTCAACTTGTAGCAAGAGCCTACCCCGCAGGGTTCACGAGGATCATATTCTCCCTTGTACGCTTGGGATCATATTCCGTGAGGTAGTGAAGATTGCCGATGTAGCCGTGGTAGATGTAGCGATGAACAACGACGTTCGTCTTTGTGAGGCCGCCTGGCGGCGGGCTTTGTAAAGTGCAATCAAGCTCTAAGTGGGTTTTGGCGTTGATGACCACCTAATTAGGGGACTAATGAGATTTACGAAGATGACATGTGGGGATTAAAATGTGGAGTTGATGTATTGGGTTCAAAGGCACCAAATAAGCTAGATGGTTGTGTTTCCGGATCAAGGCGTTTAAATTATTTTATATTTTGAATCTTGAGTTTAGGAAATGCCGTACTATCAAGAGGGATCCTAGGATTCTCGGGTACCTGTGGACCAAGTGCTCTAAACATCAAATCGACACAACACTCAACTCCAAACCCGACCGGCCGGCAATTCTTCACCGATTCACTCTTTTTTGTCGTTAGTTAGCGGCGGGCAGCGCAATGAATGGTGCGGCAAGTGCAGCGTGTCGGTCGCGGCAAAGTGCCACACTTAAATCCTATTGGGTCCGTGGGGTATAAATACCCATTCTACCCCTCCCACAACGGTTACTGGCTCACTTCATCTTCTTCCTCGAAGCGCATGGCCGAAACACCTCTTGCTCTCTCTCTCTCACTCCTCCATTGAAGCACCTTGAGCTCCCCACTCAATCTCTCACTTCCCACCGGGGATTTTTGAGGGAAAAGGCAAAGAAACTTCGATTGGAGGCCGGATCTACTACTTCCCCCACTCAAAAGAGCATTTGGTTCCGCGTTTGGCGGAACCCTAGGGTTCTTTACTCTTAGAGCTTGCTCCTAGGCGGCTAGGGCGTCGCCCTTGAGCTTGCTCCCTTCGGGTGGCAGCCTTGGGAGGTTTGTAACCTCACACAACAAGCAATACATTACCCCACATCTCTAGGGTTAACTCCCTAGACTTGTGAACGAGGGAAAAAGCAAGCCGGTGGGCAAGCTAAGCCTTGTGTGGCAACCTCAACAACGTGGGACGTAACCCGGATTGTGTGGCGCTGGCGAACCACGGGTCAAATCCTTGTGTCACTTGTATTCTTTTACTTTCTTGCATATTTATCTTGTGAGCTAGGGTTTCGTCCCGATCTATCTTGTTACAGGGGTTTTTCCGTATTTATTTGGTTAGTTTTTACGTGGAAGTACCGTGCGGAACAAAGGTGATTCACGATCTCAAAGGACATGACTCACAGATCCGCTTCGAGGTCATCACGCGGAGGCGACCCGCGGCGAGTGCCGCATGGAGCCAGCGGTCGTGCAGCGCCGGCCGAGAGAAGTTCATTCTCCGTCTCGCGTCGCATCCACCGGCTTCACAGCGGGTGCCGCGCATATCCGCACGACGGTGTGCTAAAGTTTTAACAGTCGATTTTAGGAGGTAAGCCTATTCACCCCCTCTAGGCTTCCATCGGATCCTACAAGTGGTATCGGAGCTAGGATACCTCATTATAACGCTTCACTGGCGTGAGGTATGGGCCCGGAGGGATCGAACAAAGGAGGCAAGACCACCGCCCCCGTGGAGGAGGTGGAAGCCAAGAAGAATGAGCTTTCTGCATGCGGCCCGGCAAGAGCACCATCAAGGGTGATGCTACCGGACGCCGAGAGAAAAGCCGCAAGACTAGCAAGACTTCTAAACACAGAGACGGCAAGAAAAGAGAAAAGAAGAAGCTTGAAGAGCAAGCTAGTGTCAAGCTTGCCGAGAAGCTTCAAAGAAAAGACCAAAGAAAGATGATTCAGGAGGCAAGAGCCGCTAGGAGGGCAAAGAAGGGAAAAGAGAAGGCAAGAAGAGGAAGCGGAGTCAAGTGAGCTATCAAGTAGCTCAAGATGGAGATGATGACATCTCCTACAACAAGAACAAGAAGAAGAAAGAAAAGAAAAGGATGAGTGCAAGCCGTCAACAACAACAAGTTTGCCGCCATATCCTTTAACTACTCTTCTTATTTGACTAACCGCGATAAGAAGTCCTTTATCAATGTGCCCACGGGAAAGTTGCCCCGTTTCGATGGGACCAACTATGCCAAGTGGAAGCACTTGATGAGAGCCTATCTTAGCGCCCTTCACCCCGGTCTTTGGGAGGTTGTGTGCAGTGGAGTGGATTTCAGCCACACCGGTGAACCCCAAGGAACCAACAAATGAAGAGCTAGCATTTGCTCACATCAATGGTCAAGCCACAAGCATCCTCCTAAGTGCTCTAGAATTCAATGAGTACAATAGGGTGATGAATGTCAATGAAGCAAAAGAAGATTTGGGACACTCTAGTACTTGCACATGAAGGTGTAGACAAAGTGAGAAAAGCCAAGATTGACTTGCTAAAAGGCCAAGCTCAACCGGGTTCGTGATTCTTGATGGAGAAGGGGCCCAAGAAATGTTTGATCGGTTGATGGTACTAGTTGGCAAGATTAGAGGATTTGAAGATGAGGATCTAGATGACCACATCGTTGTCAAGATCATGCTTGAAGCATACACACCTAGAAATGACATAGTGGTCACCTTGATTCGTGACAAGAAGAGGTTTGAGCACTTCACTCCAAATAATGTGCTTGGTAGGTTGCTCATCTATGACATGCAAAAGAGAGGAGGCAAATGAAAGAAGAAAGCTTGGAGACTTGTAAGCAAAGCTTGAGGGGTCAAGATCAAGGATTTGGCTCTCAAGGCAACCAAGACAAGCAAGCGAAGTTCCTCCAACAAGGTCAAGGGCAGCAAGCAAGCATCTACAAGTCAAGACAAGGAAAAATGAAGAAGATGTAAGAAAATATTGATGCAACCTCTTCCTCAAGTGATGATGAAGATGATGGGGCTGATTACAAGAAGATTGATGATATGGCCCTATTCATGAAGAAATATGGGAAGGGGATGAAAGCAAATGGCTACAAGATGGTGCAACAAAGATTCCCAAACAAGAAAAACAGAACATGCTTCAATTATGGCAAAGATCGAGCATTTTGTTGCCGATTGTCCATATGAGAACAAGAACAACAAATACAAGAAGGACAATGGCAAAGACAAGAAGCAAGACTACAAGAGAAAGGGAAGAAGCATGGGTGAAGCTCACATCGGTAATGAGTGGGACTCAACCAAAGAGACAAGTGAAGAGGAAGTCCATGTTGCAACATTTGCTATGCAAGAGACCTCTACACCCAAGCTCTTTAACAACATGACCGATGATGAGGATGAGGAAGAAGATGACTCCACTCATGTTTGTCTCATAGCCAAGCATGGGAAGGTAAAATCCACACCCAAGCCTTCTCCCTCTCTTAGTGATGAATCTAGTGATCTTAGTGAAAGCTCTACCGAAGATGAATCTAGTGATGATGAAGAATATGCTAGACTCACTAAAAACCTAGTGTAACACCCAGGTGTTAATTACCAGTTAAGCAATGGATTTGGCCAAAGACAAGTGTATTATTTCATGGTCATGCTGTCGGGTCTAAAAAGACGCGGAAAGAATCAGATTAGGAACTTACCCCCCTCGCCGGAAAACCCTAGCCTTTTTAAACCTTAGTTTATCCCCTTTTATTTATTTCAAAATCTATAAAGAATTTGAGGGTGGTCACAAAAGGGAAAAGGTAGAGTTTTCAAAGTTGAGCAAAGTTGGTATTTTGAGTTTTCAAAGTTTAGTTCAAAATTTTGAAGCAATTTTGAATTTCATTCAAACCCTAATTGCCCCCTTTTCAATATTTCAAAATCTAAGCATAATTTGAGAAAAGTTTCAAAAGCTAGTTTGTAGATCTTGTTGAGAGGAACAAAAATCATGTACAAAGTTTTTCAAGTTGTTACATGATTTTAAAAGTAATTTTGAATTCAAATTTCAAAATTTGGGACTGCATTTCAAAAAAGTCATATTTCTAGGCAGATTTTTGAAAATGCTCCAATTGTGAAAATTGTAGATCTTGAAAAATTAAGGGGAGTTACTTTTTGGAAAATTTTGAGTTCAGTTCAAATTTTGAGAGTAATTTGAAAATTTCAGATTAGGGTTTGATTTGGAGGGGAATGAACAAGTGACCCGACCTAAGGCCGGATGCCATGGCCGGCGTCAAGGATCAGCGCCCGCCGATCCACCGGCGGCTCCGCTGACGCCGACCACTGGAGGCAACCGCGACCTTTCCGGCTACCTCCCTCGTCCTCCCTTTGCCTATAAATAGGCCGGCATGGCGTCGCCGTTTTCTCCTTTTTTTTAGGAAGCGTCGCCGCCGGAATCACCTCCGCCGCCCGCGCCGTCGTTAAGCCGCCGTTGAGCCATTTTTTTCCACCCAACCTTCTTTCCCCGATCGCCGTAACTTCCTCACCTTCCTCACGGAACCCGGCCGCGACCCATCTGCCCCCGCCGAGTCGCCAGCGCCACCCCATCTTCCTCACCGCCGGTCGGAGCCAAATCACTTCGACCTCCTTCTGTCGGCCGGCGTACTCCGGTGAGCTTCTACTACCTCGCCCTTTCTTCACGTTTTCTCTCCCTCTAGATGGTCTAGTCGTGTCGGCGGCTCATTGGGTTTCCGGCTGAGATCCCGAACCGCCGGAACATCGTCGTGGTCGCCGCCGCCGCCGCCGCCAGCCGGCTCTCGCCCGCCGACTTACCTCCCGCCTAGCCCAGCCCAAATCGGAGACCCGCCCCAAAGACAAGCGCTGTGAGCCTCCGCCGCCCTTCGGGTCTTTAGTTTTCCATTCCGACCATCGCCCGGCGCCGGAACGCTGGCAAGGCCGCTACCGCCGAGTGGTGAGCGCGCATCACCGTCGGTGAGCACGCCCGTACCGCACGTAAACAAGCGATGCCGGGCCGACATCGTTTCACACCGGGCCGCCCAACACCGTTTCCACCGGGGCGGTCCGTTATCTATTCCTTGTGGGCCGTGAACGAGAATCGGGCCACGCGACAGAATAGGCGAATTCAGCCCAAAACCCATTTTTTCATTTATCAAATGTTTTATTCAATTTTATTTATTTGAATAGTGTCCGATTTTTCCAAATTTCATATAAATTCAAATACTAGCTCAAAAATTCTGAAAATTTTTGTGTAGCCTTCCCATGGGTATGTCTATCCATGAAAAATATGAAACTTGAATTTTGAATACTTTTTGGCATGATTTAAAAATACAAAATTTAATTGAAAAATGTATCTTCCTTGATTTTTATTAATTATTTTATTTATCCGAAAATCATGAAAATTATTTTGGTACTGTTTTATGACATGATCTACCTGTACAAAAATTTTGAGCTTGTTTTGAGAAAGTTAAAAAATTTTATTATTTCATGCCCTATCATTTTATGTGTAAAACAATTTGTTTAATGCTTTCTAACTTAGGGTTTTGGGTAGATTTTGGGTTGTTTTGTGAACCCTAAACCATGTCGTTATCAAGTGATCCTTGAGAACTACTTAGGCAATGGTGATGATATCTTGTAGAGTAGTTCAACAAGTTGGTTTTGTTGGGTTGCAATTTTATCGTGAAGGAAAGTTGTACTTAAGATGTTTATTATTTCATGCATCATCAAACATCATGTTTACCATTCCATCTCGCTAAAGCATGCATCATCATTTACGTGTAGAGTATACGAGAGTGAGTTGGATCGTGTTGATGAAGTTTTGGAGAAGGTGTTGATATGGTTCGCGATGATCAAGCTTTTAGAGAAGATCCATCCGTCGACAAGGATAATAACAAGTTTGACTTCGACAATCTTTCTTGAATCCGACTTTCCCTCGCAACACGTGCAAGCCCCGGTTCATTTAAACATTTCCTTGTGTTTTACAAAGCTTTATATCACCTTTGTTTTATGCTCTACATTAGGTGATAGGAGTTGCGTGATAACCTAATTGATGCATTATCCATCCTTGATTATTTCGATATCTACCTTGATAACCCGTTTTGGTAAAAAAAAAATGCTTAGAACGCTTAGCCTTGCTATATTAGTTAGACTTTTGAGTCAAAATGTGACAAGTGTCTTATGATAGCCAGAAGAGGCTTTTTGATGAACAAGGATGTTATATGATGAAACCATACTTGGGTTATGGTGTTTAATTTGAGACCCGGTCGGGTAATTTGCATTGAGAATGGAGTCTCGGTGTAGTATTTCCGGCTTGTCGATTAAGGACCGGCGTGTAGGCACGGTAACGAGACTATGGAACGCAATCTGCGCTGAGGTCTTGGACCAATGGCACGCGTCTGTCATGGGTGTTACCCCATCACGGTCGAAACTAGTTCGGACACATACTCGGTAAGCCTAATCTTGGGGGTGTCAAATCGGAAACGTATAAACGGCGACTTTGGGAGTGGAGAGATGGCGGGAGTACATGTTACCCTCGTGGGTTAAAGTCCCGGATTGGAGGTGTATGGTATTCTCGGGTGGCGTGGGGACGCGGTTCCGTTTTGAGTATCCGGGGAAAGGGTTGATATATGCAAGCTTAAGTGCTACATATATCGCGGTGGAAAGAACTCCCAATTTGGGTTAATCGATTTCGAAATCGCCGTGCTTCTCGGACATGGAGACTTCGGTTTCCGACTTATATCGTAGTTTAATTATGGAACTATGAAAAGATAGAATAAGTGATGGAACTTCTACAAGTGTATGCTATAGTGTAAGATCACCTAGAATAGGTGAGATACTAAATTGGGAATTAAAACCTTGAAAGTAAGGATTCACTATTAGTAAGCTTTTCTCGCAAAAAGAGTCCTTGCTTCTTGCTAAGCCTTACCTTGAATCCTATTAGACCCGGCATTCACGAGTCTTCTCCTATTTTCTTTAGTCGGGTAAGACTTGTTGAGTACTCCGTACTTTCGGGGTTTGTTAATCCCATTTGCAGTGCTTCGACTCGTGCTATTAACCAAGGTTATGTCGGTGGGCACGACATGATCTGGTTGTCTTCTAGTCTACTCGGCTTCCAGAAATTAATTAAGTTAAGTTTACTCAAATGTAACTTCCTCACATTTTATAAAATTAATGTTATTATTCTTCCGCACTTTCGATCTATATTTTTTTTTATATAACAAATGTTGTAATGTTGTAGCTACTCCTTTGTTGATCCCTGGTATGAGTGGTGTAATCGGGGTTTCCGATGACACTCGACAGGCTTCTTAAGTTATTGGGTGCATCTGCACTGCTGTCAGAGGTCTTTGGGACAATGATAGGTGTAGGTGGGCCCGGTAATTAGGAGGTTCTGTTACACCTAGATCCTAAAACCAGAGACTTTCTTGCTCAACTAATGGCGGATTTAGAGAGTACCCAAGCGGAGTTAGTAACTAGAGATAGTCAACTTGATAGACTTGAAAAGCTCTATGTTGATAACAAGGATGCTTTTGTTGTAGAGAGAAGTGAGGTGGCTTCCTTGCAAAAGAGCCTAGCTAATGAGCAAAGAAATTATGCTCTTACTAAGAAGGCTATGGTCACCCTAAATGGAAAATATTGTGACTTGCAAGACAAGCACAAAAAGCTTGAAAATGAACATAGCATTCTTAGTGAGAGCAACTCACATCTCCTAGCCACAAAGGATACCTCTACTCCCTCCACTAGTCAAGGTTGTGGAAAATGCTATAATGTTGATATGAATGCTTATGCCACTAACCTTGCCAACATGAAAGCAATGGAGAAAGAGATCACTAGGCTCACTTTGCTATGGTAAGAAAAGAAGGTGAAACCAAAGAAGGCAACGAGTGAGCAACAAAGTTGAGGCTCAAAGATGCCCAACTACATTGATGGGAGAAATGCAAGAATCAAGGATAGACTTGGACACAAGCATGGAAACAAAACCAATGGTCGAAAGATAATCAATGGTGTTGAATGTGTCAAATTCTTGAGCAAAGGCACGAAAGAGGGTACAGAGAGACACTGCACGCGAGGCTTTGGACACAAGCCAACCCGAGCTGTCCATGCGCGCCACACGCCGATGTGCCGAGGGCGGGCGGCGATCGCCGTGCCCCCCAAGAAAAGGGAAGGTCACCTACACCGCCTCATTTCGAGAATAGACCCAAGAAGATGGTCCAAAAGCCTGTGAAGAAGGTCCGTAAGTCGAGAATCTTGTGCGGGCTGTTCCAAGAGCCACACCCTATCAATCAAGGGCAAAAGCAAACAAGTTGGACTCCAATCCTTGTTTTTGAAGTGAAGGCAAACAAAGAAGGGGGAGGTGTTTGCAAAGTATATGGGCAAAGTGAAAGGAAACTCTTTTGCAACACCTCTATATGGGTTCCTAAAGTTCTTGTGACTAATGTAAAAGGTCCCAAGAATCTTAGGGGACCTAAACTTGTGAACTAAACTTGTTTTGCAGGCATACTCCTCCGGTGGGTCAAGTTGGGTGTTTGACAGCGGCTATACAAATCATATGACCGGAGAAAGGAGTATGCTCTCATCATATTCCTAAACCAATGACGATAGGAACAACATAAGGTTTGAAAATGATGATGTGAGAAGCGTGATCGGTCTTGGTAACGTTGCTATCACAACCGAGCATAATATTTCAGATGTTTTGCATGTTGATTCGTTGGGATACAACTTGTTGTTGGTCTCACAATTGTGTGAGAAAGGCTACAATTGTAGATGTTGGTGTGGAAGTCTTTCGTAGAAAAAGATTCCTCTGTTGTCTTCTGTGCAAACTCAAGAACAAGCTTTACTTAGTTGACTTCAACAAAAGTGAAGCTAAGCTTGATACCGTCTAATGGCAAAAATCTAGCATGGGCTGGTTATGGCATCGTCGTCTAGCACATGTTGGCATGAGGAACTTGGCCAAACTGCAGTAAAGACAACCACATCATTGGACTAACAAATGTTGATTTTGACAAAGACAGGATATGTGGACCTTGCCAAGCCAGAAAGCAAGTAGGTGCACCTCACCTACCAAAGAGTGTGATGACCACTACTCAACCATTGGAGTTGATACACATGGATCTCTTTGGACCGATGGCCTACCTTAGCATCGGGGGTAACAAATATGGACTTGTTATTGTTGATGATTATTCCCGCTTCACTTGGGTTTTCTTTGTCTTTGATAAGTGCAGTGTACAGGAGAAGGTGAAAACCTTCATCAAGAGGGCACAAAGAGAATTTGGGCTACTTGTCAAGAAAGTAAGAAGTGACAATGGCACCGAATTCAAGAACACCCAAGTTGAAGAGTTTCTTGATGAAGAGGGCATCAAGCATGAGTTTTCAGCTGCATATACCCCTCAACAAAATGGTGTAGTAGAGAGGAAGAACCGTACACTCATAGAGATGGCAAGGACAATGCTTGATGAGTACAAGACTTCGGACATCTTTTGGTGTGAAGCCATCAACACCGCTTGTCATGCCATCAACCGTCTCTACTTACACAAGAAACTCAAGAAGACTTCATATGAGCTCTTAACCGGTAACAAGCCTAAGGTGTCATACTTTAGGGTGTTTGGGTGCAAGTGTTTCATTCTGAACAAAAGGCCCCGAACCTCCAAGTTTGCACCTAAAGTTGATGAAGGTTTTCTTCTTGGTTACGGGTCAAATGAGCATGCCTATCGTGTTTTCAACCAAACCACCGGTAGGGTTGAAATCACTATAGATGTGATATTTGATGAATCTAATGGCTCTCAAGTAGAGCAAGTTGATCAAAGTGTTGTAGGAAAGGAGGATCCACCTTGTGAGGCAATCAAGCAATTGGCTATCGGTGACATAAGGCCTCAAGAAGATCAAGCAAATGAAGAGGAGGATCCACCAGTTGTTGCTGCACAAGATTCCGCTGACGTACTCAATGACCAAGTGCAGCACACGCCTGCTGGAAGTATCCAACGCGGCAAGTGCCAAGACCATCGCGCGCAGGGCCTTGCCGCGCCACCTACCTCAAAGAAAGAATCGATCCACCCGCATCACCGTTTAACCACTTGATCTTGCTCCAATTCTTGAAGCCGATGATGAATATGATGAAGATCAAGAAGAACATGCGTAGAAGGCGTTGATCACCCATGACTACGATTAAACGATTCAACGGGATCACCCCGTTGACAACATCCTTGGGAGTCTCCGAAAGGGAGTTACTACTCAATCACATCTAGCTGCTTTCTGTCAACATTTCTCTTTTGTTTCATCTTTGGAACCGTAGAAAGTAGATGATGCTCTCAAGGATCCGGATTGGGTGTTGGCCATGCAAGAACAGCTTAACAACTTCAAAAGAAATGAAGTTTGGGAGTTGGTGGAAAGACCCAAGACTAACATCATTGGTACCAAGTGGGTCTTCCGTAACAAGCAAGATGAAGATGGGTTGGTGACAAGAAACAAGGCAAGATTGGTTGCTCAAGGCTTCACTCAAGTAGAGGGCTTGGACTTTGATGAAACCTATGCACCGGTGGCAAGACTAGAAGCAATTCGCATTCTTCTAGCCTTCGCTGCCCATCATGACTTCAAGCTGTACCAAATGGATGTCAAGAGTGCATTCCTCAATGGCCCACTACAAGAGGAGGTGTATGTTGAGCAGCCACCCGGTTTTGAAGACCCCAAGTTTCCCAACCACGTCTACAAGCTTCGAAAGACACTCTATGGGCTTAAGCAAGCACCTAGAGCATGGTATGAATGCCTTAAGGAATTCTTGCTCAAACAAGGCTTTGAAATAGGCAAAGCTGATCCTACTCTCTTCACTCATAAAGTTAGCAATGATATCTTTTGTATGCCAAATATATGTCGATGACATAATATTTGGTAGCACTAACAATATGTATGTTGAGCAATTTAGTAGGACAATGACCAAGAGATTTGAGATGTCCATGATGGGTGAGCTAAAGTACTTCCTCGGGTTTCAAGTCAAGCAAATGGAGGAAGGGACATTCATTTGCCAAACCAAGTACACCCATGACATGCTAAAGAAGTTTGATATGGCCAAGGCAAAGCCAATCAAAACTCCAATGCCAAGCAATGGACATCTTGATCTTGATGAGGAGGGTCCAAACCATGGACATGAAGGTATATCGCTCCATGATTGGATCTTTGCTTTACCTTTGTGCATCTAGGCCGGACATAATGCTTAGTGTGTGTATGTGTGCTCGTTTTAAGCCAATCCAAAGGAATGTCACACCGTGGCTATTAAGAGAATCTTGAGATACTTAGTACTCACCCTAACCTTGGCTTGTGGTATCCTAAGGGTTCCAAGTTCAATCTACTAGGCTATTCGATTCGACTATGCGGTTGCAAAGTAGATCGAAAAAGCACTTGGGGACATGTCAATTCCTTGGGACGGTCCTTAGTGTCTTGGAGCTCTAAGAAGCAAAATTGTGTAGCCCTTTCCACCGCCGAGGCCGAGTAGTATGTTGCGGCCGGTGCATGCATGCCGTGCTCAACTACTTTGGATGAAGCGAGACCTTAAAGGATTACGGATGTCATTTCACAAAGATACCTCTTCTTTGTGACAACGAGAGTGCCATCAAACTTCGCAAAATAACCCGGTAGCACACTCTAGAACAAAACACATAGACATTCGTCATCACTTCTTGAGAGACCACGAATTCAAAGGAGATATCGCTATTCGCCATGTGAGCACCGAAAAGCAACTAGCCGATATCTTCACCAAGCCTCTCGATGAGTCAAGGTTTTGTGCCGGGCGTAGTGAGCTAAACATTCTCGATTCTTGTAACTTGATTTGAATTCAAGCACACATGCAATCTGTTTTGAGACACTAGTTCGACATAGGAAAAGTTTGTAAAACTTTCATATTGTGTTTCAAAAGAATTTCAAATTCTAATCCAAAATTCAATGCCATTGTTCTCAGATCGATGATCCGTCCCGACAATGAATTTTGGTGTCTTTGTGATAAAGTTTGAGGAGAAATAAGTCAAAAGTGGCAATATATATATGCAGGGGCCAGGCCGGAGCGGGTGCAGCGTCACCGGGCAGCAAGGCCTTTTTGCAGCGATGCGCGCCTAGGGTTACCGTGACTCGACCGTCCGAACCGCTTTGGGCCAAATTTTCTTCTTTCCTTTTCTACCCCCGCCCAACCGGGTTATCTTTCTCCTCTCGACCCGACGCCCGACGCGCCCCTCTCTTTTCTCTCGGAGGCGTGAGGCCGGCGTCGTCCGGTCTTCTGCCGCCATGCTTGGCCGCCCGGCCCGGCCGCCGCCGCCGGCAAGCTGCGCCGCCCGCGCCCCCCGCCGGGAGTTCTGCCGTCTCGGCCCGGCGGGCTCCCTCTCTCCGAGCCCCCGCTTTTCTCCTCCTCCTCACTCCATGAGGTCAACCGCAAGGTAACCTAACCCTAGTTCATATAGTCCTTGCCCGATCTATGCAATGTGCGCTCGTTCATGGATTCTTGTTTCTTAGTGATGTATGAACTCGGTGAAGTGATTTTGAGGGTTGGAATCGATGGATTTCGTGTTTCCATGACTTAGGTGATTTAGGGGAGGGCGCGGCATTGCCGCCCCAAATAGAACTTTATCGTTCTTAGTCGCTTCCAACAGCATATATTCCTCAAATCACCTACTTGATTGAACCGGGAAATCGATTTGACTCCAAATTTCAAATATTTTTCACTCTAGTTCATGCTCATTTTTCAATCCATGGGCAATCTGCACCTAATCTCTGATTTGGTCTGTGAAATTGTGATAGAAAGGTAGATTGAGTCGATAGATGTAGTGGAAAGATTTTGAGAGATGAAAATTGATGTTTGAAGCAAGGGAGCGGCAGTGCGGCAGGCATGACACGGCGAAGCGTCGCATGCTTGGCGGCAAATGTCGTGCCTCCTCGCTGGCGTCCGCCGCGACCCGTGTTTTCACCCCGACGACTTTTGCTCAACATCAAAATTCATTTCTACAATCTTTTTCTCCTACATATGTTTGGCCACTATACACTCTATCTTATGCAGTTTCTTACTAAACTCCTATCTTTTGCATAGATGGATCCTGGAGGTGATCCTCATGGCAAGAGAAAGATGAGGGTGAAGGTCGTGGACAAGAGAGGCAAAGGAAGGAAGAACTTGAACAGGCGGGTGGCGGTGGGTCACTGGGCTTATCGAGGAGCAAAGAAGAAGAAGTATGGATACACCATTGTGCCACACGGTGACCAAGGCACCCCCCCGAGCACCTCGTCATCTATGACAAAGAACTACATGCAAAGAAGTTGAGGGTGTATATGAGATGGCGGCCTGTCAATGATCCACCTATTCGGTGGTGAGCTACTTCAAGAAGCGAGAGAGAAGTGGCAGATGCTAGGGCATACAATGTGTACAAATGATGAGCGGACCGATGGCATAGATGAGAGGTTTTGGCAAAGATTCCACTCAAACTTTTACCCGACCGCCCTCTTTCACTCATCCAAGAGCAAGATCACCACTATACGCACTATATTGACTTTGAGAGGATGCATAAAAGAGGACAAAAGAGGAGGATGCCTTCAATGAGGCAATTGAGGCTTGTGAGAGATTTGGCCGACCGATATCATGGCTTTCAAGCATGATTGGAATGAGGAGATCCTTAGTCGAGTTTCATGCCACCTATTCTTGGGACCGCACGGTCGAGACACCATTCACCTGGATGACCGACGGGAGGCACTACTGAGTTGACTTTGTCACATTCGTCGATCGATACTTGGTTTTGGGGCTGATCACAAGGCATTACACGTGACATTCATGAGATTGACCCCATTGAGGCCAAGGCCATCAAGGATTGCTGGGCTGATCCAAAGCTACTTGGAAAAGGGAAGGGGTTGAAGGACTTCTTCTATGTGATGAACAACCTCTGCAGATGCACCATTGATCCCAAGGATGGGGCAGCCTCTGATGTGAATGGCTATGCTAGGAATTTGCTTGCTCACTTCAGGAATGATGAGACTTTCAATGTGGGAAAGTTCATTTGGAGACAGCTAGCAAATGCCATGGACGATGCCAGAAGGAACTTGCCATATGCTCCTTACATTATGTTCATGATTGAGAGGGCCAGTGGGAACATCTATCCCAAGGATTGCTTCCACACAGTCTACAACATAGAGAAGACCCATGGCTTGGATGGAGGAAAGACCGGTGGCGAGATCCGGACCCTCGGCCAGAGGCACCTCGGTGGTAGAGAGGACTTAGAGCAGCCCTCGAGTTCTAGGCCCAGGAGGCACAGTGGCTCTCGATCCAAGGTGAAGAAGTGGATCAAGGCCATCTTTGGGCATTGCGCATATGCATCATAGCAAACTTATGAGATGCGCAGGGAGATGAGACAGGCTTTCAAGAGTGTTAGGGAGAAGCAAGGACTCCCAGTTCCTCCTTCTATCCCTAGACCACCTCAGTATGACCTCCCAGAGTTGTCAGCCACCAGTAGCTCAGATCAGGATCTGTCAGACCTGCTTGGCTCTTTCTCTCAGCAGATCCCAGCTCGCCGCTCTACTCGTCGCTCTGCACGGACTGTCTTTGTTATTTCGGAGGAGGATGAGGACACGACTTCTAGCCGCGAGGACACCGGGGTGAGGAGTGACTCGCTTCTTTTCTTCTCTTTTCTATGATCTTTTTTTGGTGCTTGACGCCAAAGGGGAGAAAATTAGAAGAAATGAGAGGGGTCAAACTTGGTCAAACTTTTTCGGCCTTTGGAGTTGGTTCGAGGATGATGCAAAGCGGTGATCTTGAGTTTAGATCCTTTGAGAGTAGCTTGTTAGGTGTAAGTTTGAGAGAAACTCTATTTTATGTAATAATGCCACCCGTGACTTGTTATTTCTCGAATTTGGTCGTTGGTTGCTTAAACTCGCTTTTTATATAATCACTTTGCTGTTTAGCTTATTTAATCCTGTCATATATGCTTTGTGGTATTGATTAAATGCATGCCCGACCGATAGGCGCGGGCGGTGCCGCACACATCGATCTTGAGCAGACAATATTGTTGTGCTCTGATCAGTTTCTGTCGTCATATGCATCACGGATATATTTTATGACACCCTGTTGAGCACCCCACAGCAACCATGGATGTAGGGGGAGGCCTTGCACACTTTCTAAATGTGTGACTTGACTTTTTATGTCAAAATGAGAATTCAAATCTCACTCACACATTTAGGGGGAGGCCTCACTACACCTAAATATGTGAAATTGACCTTTTCATGTCAATACTGAGAATTCAAAACTCACTCACATATTTAGGGGGAGGTTCCTACATCCTTGGTCTTCGAAATCTAAGTTTGACTTTACATCTTATGTAAGCTCTAATTTGGTTGTCATCAATCACCAAAAAGGGGGAGATTGTAAGTGAAATCAAGCTCTAAGTGAGTTTTGGCGTTGATGACCACCGAATTAGGGGACTAATGAGATTTACGAAGATGACATGCAGGGATTAAAATGTGGAGTTGATGTACAGGTCCAAATTCACCAAATAAGCTAGATGGTGGTGTTTCCGGATCAAGGCGTTTAAATTATTTTATATTTTGAATCTTGAGTTTAGGAAATGCCGTACTATCAAGAGGGATCCTAGGATTCTCGGATACACGTGGACCAAGTGCTCTAAACATCAAATCAGACACAACACTCAACTCCAAACACGGCGGCCGGCAATTCTTCATTGTTTCACTCTTTTGTTTGTCAGGTTGGCGCGGCAGCACCCGGCGCAATGGTGCGGCAGCGAATGGTGCGGCAATGTCGCGCCCCACGATGGCGATGCCGGCGTTCTTCGTCTTGGCAAGTGCCACACTTAAATCCTACCGTTGGGTCCGTGGGGTATAAATACCCATTCTACCCCTCCCACAACGGTTACCGGCTCACTTTATCTTCTTCCTCGAGCGGCATGGCCGAGAAACACCTCTTGCTCTCTCTATCACTCCTCCATTGAAGCACCTTGAGCTCCCCACTCAATCTCTCACTTCCCACCAGGGATTTTTGAGGGAAAAGGTAGCAAACTTCGATTGGAGGCCGGATCTACTACTTTCCCCACTCAAAAGAGCATTTGGTTCACGTTTGGCCGGACCCTAGGGTTCTTTACTCTTGGAGCTTGCTCCTAGACGGCTAGGGCGTCGCCCTTGAGCTTGCCCCTTCGTGTGGCAGCCTTGGGAGGTTTGTAACCTCACACAACAAGAATACATTACACCACATCTCTAGGGTTAACTCCCTAGACTTGTGAAGCGAGGGAAAAAGCAAGCGGTGGGCAAGCTAAGCCTTGTGTGGCAACCTCAACAACGTGGGCGTAACCCACCGTGTTATTGGCCGAAACCACGGGTCAAATCCTTGTGTCACTTGTATTCTTTACTTTCTTGCATATTTATCTTGTGAGCTAGGGTTTCGTCCCGATCTATCTTGTTGCAGGGTTTCTGTCGTATTTGGTTAGTATTCTGTGAAGTACCTGTGTGCAGGAACAAAGGTGATTCACGATCTCAAAGGACACGACTCACGAGATCCATTTCGAGGTCACTTACGTGAGGCGACACGCGGCAAATGCCGATGCGCCTACCGGCCGAGAGAAGTTCATTCTCTGTCTCTGTCTGCCCTCGTGCACCACGACTTCACGCAGCGGTGCGCGCCCCTATCTGCAAAGATGCGCATATCTATCTTGACAAGTGTGCTAAAGTTTTAACAGTCGATTTTAGGGGGTAAGCCTATTCACCCCCCCTCTAGGCTTCCATCGGATCCCGAGGGCCGCCAGTAGTAGCTCCCTTGGAACACCCACCTCAAGATGCTGATGCACCACGCCGCGGGGTGGGCTCTCCAGAATAAGAAACGCCATTTGGGAGGAGCGCGTTGGCGAAAGTGGAAGGAGACGCCGGATGGTGCCGGGTGGGGGGAGGAGGAGTGGTAGCTAAGTTAATCATCGCATCAGTATATGAAGGCGCCGACGCCTAACGAGAGAAGGAGAGAGGCGATGGGCACCCCGCGTCGTAGGCGATGTAGACGTTGTCGACGGTGAGGAAGAGGCGATCCATGCCGCCGAGGGGAAAACGACCTCGGCTAGGCCAATGTGGTGGCGCCTCGGCCACATGCCGCCAAGCGGGATGGCGGTTGGTGCGGCCGATGTTGGCTTCGCCGTGTAGGCTCCCAAGGCGAGGGAAGTTCGTCCCGCGAACTCCGCCCGAAGCAAGGCCTCCGAAGAAGTCCGGCCGTAATGGAGAGGAGGCCGGAAGGTAGAAGCGGCCATCGAAGAGGAGGAGGCCGTCTTCGAAAGTGTCCATCCGAGCAAGCGGCGTCGCGTGGTGACGTCGAGGGCGATGCGGCGTAGGTGCTGATCCTCCGGTGTAGCCTGTGGCGTAGCTGGACGAAGACTCGAGCAGATGTGTCGTAGAGGTCCAAGGCGTCGCATGCCTCGAACGTTTCCCAAGCCGAGGGCGGATGTACCGGATGCCGGCGAAGATGCCCTGAGGGAGGAGGCGGGGCCAGGGGCCCCAACGAGGGGGGTGGAGATGGAGTGAACGTGTTTCGGGCGACCCTCACGGTAGTACTGAGCTCGTGGGTTGTGAAGTCCCATGTCACGCGCCCCAGGCTTGCCCGCCCAAGGCATGCCAAGGATGACGTCGACGTCCCTCGCCCGATAACATGACGTAGGTGTCGATGTCGGGCGCCGGGCGTCGAGGCGTAGTGGCACGTCGAAGGTGGCGGCGCGGCATGTAGACGTGGTGCCGTGCCGGTGGTGATCGGCACACGCACCGGCCGAGTCCCGAGGCCTACCGTGGTCACCATGCGGGGGTCGATGTAGTTGTGATGTTGACGCCCACGAGATCATACCGACGAGGTAGAGAGAATGAGCACCACGCACGGGAGTCGGGTCCCCGGTGAGGACCTCCAAATCGGTGGCTCCTCTTTGACGCCCGCTAGTGGGGCGTTTGTCGTGTCGTCGGTGTAGTCGTTGAAGATTGTGATGTCGAAGAGATGCTTGCACTTGTGGCCCCGTGAGAACGGCTCGTCACCAGCTTGAAGCGTAGTCCAGCCTTGCGCCGTTCGTCATCTCCTCGGTGTCGGCCCGTTTGAACGGCCGAGTCGTTCTTTGGCCGACGAGGGAGGTGCCCGGGGGGGCGGCTGCGAGTCGGAGGCGCAGGGCCCCGCCCCTTTGCTGTCAGGCCTGGTTTGCCGGTGTTGTAGAGGATGGCGAGGGTCGCCAGACGCTTCGGGCGACATGGTCGCTTCCATGTCCTTGGGATTACGCATCTCGACGTCCGATCTGGCGGTTCGCCCAAGCCTCTTTGTGTAGATGTTGACTGTTCTTTGGTCGTCGAGGTTGCCTGCCCATGCCACATGTGCGAAAGCGCTCCGTGTACTCATCGGCGGTGCTGTCTTCCTTAGCGAGGCCACCTCACCCAGTGGAGTTCCGCCGTTCAAGCGGGTCGGCGCTCGTTGACATATTGGGCTTAAGCTTGCCCAATACGCCCACGGTTTCTCTGGGACAGCCTCATGTACCATTCTTCGTGCTCGCTTTGTGAGATGATATGAAGCGTACGGACTTGCTCTGTTCTTTGGCGTACCTTATCCCCGAAGAATTGCTCGCGGCGGTTGATCCATGGAAGGGGATCGTCCTTGCCATCATAGGTGGGGAAGGACGGCTTGTGCAAGCGAGGGCGAGGCCTCGGAAGGTGTCGGCCGGAGGGGAGGGGGGGGCGCATGCGCCCCCTGGCGATGATGTGCTGGCGATTCGTCCTTCGGCCTCAAGTAGCGCTTGATCGGGTTCTCCGGATCATTTCTTTGTTACCGATTGTCCCGGGTTACGCTTGCCATCCGTCCGCTTCTTGATGAAATCGCGGGCTACCGACTCGAACATTGCCCGCATCTCGATCTCGGCGTCATGGAGTTGTTGCTTGGGAGTTTAAGCTTATTTGGATCATCGGGTGAGATGATAGCGATCTTATCGTCGAGCTTGTCCATCCTGGTGCGATCTTGGCGAACTCGTCCCCCAAGTGCTTGATCGGTTTTTGGCTTCGTCGTCCATGGTGGTGGGTGGATCGTAGTGGTCTCCGGATACGGTGTCGGGTTCGGCTAGATTGGGCGGGCCGACACGTAGATTGGGGAGATTGGTGGAGAGGAGGAGGGGAGGAGCGGCGATGGGGGCGGCGGGGCGGCGGTGGCGCGCGGGGGGCGCGGGGCGCCTTGGGCCGGCGCAAGGGGCTGGGGCGGGCGTGGAGTGGAGGAGGGAGACAGGGAGAGTTGGGATAAAATTCTTTATTTGCTTGTTACCCCTCGAAAGATTCTGACCCCTTACTTATATAGCCCGGCTATTGGGACTTGTATCTCAAGCAATCTCTCTAAAGGTTTCCTTATAGATTGGAATACCTTTTACAAGCGTGTCCTATTTATTTATTTCCTAATAAGGGTCTCCCTTATAGATGAGATAACCCCTTGCACACCAAAACACCTAAAGATAATCCTAGATATTTTCCTCCTTATTTCGAATTAATTGAGAAGAATCCGCGGAAGGGAGGAGGAGGCGCGGGAGGGGACGCGAGCGCTGGGGCGGCGGCGCCGCCGCCTTAGGCCGTCGGGCCCCTCCTCCGGCCCTATTTCCCGGTCGTGACACCTTGATTTGCTCCAATTGGAGATTAGAATAATGGTTCATACTTAACCCGACCGCTCGGTTAACAATCTTAAGATATCACGTACACTATCACTATCTAAATTCTCTCCTTTTTTCTCTTTCTTCCGGCATATTTGAATTGTACTTTCCTTCATGATGATTTTGTTATACCCTCCAAACTAATCCCCCGTATCCAAATTGGACTCACGCCGCCGGAGGCTTAACTTGACTCTCACGTCATGTACGCACCGCATGGATGCACGGATAATATAAACATGCGCGTTGCAACGGGACTTTTTATGCGGTCACCTAGGTAACTCAGGGTTCAAAAAATTTATTTAACAATTGCGTCACATATTACAATACGTTTTGGAATCGAATTATATTACATGGTTGTCTTCAAACAATACCCATACAAATTTAACCTAATCAAGACTCTTGTGTACTATTTTGTTTTTCCTTCGTCTAATGTAGTCACGTTATTCCATTGCTGAACTTCCCAAAATATTCACAAATGGACTTAACTATATAAACTGAACTAAAATGAATCAAGTAGTATGCTATAGTACTGCTATTATACGACATGAAGGCTTTGAATACCTCTGATATGAAACTTTCATCGATCCGGGTCTGGACTCCTTGGAGTTCGAGGCTGTCAAACTGCAGGGGCACTATTGCGGTTGCGGGCTTGCCGCCACCGGGTCTGGACTCTGCAGTTCTAGGCTGCCAAACTACATGGGCTGTGTTTAGTTGGTGGGAAACTGGAAAAAAACTGCATTAGAATTAAAAAAGTTCTAGGCGTTTGTTTGTGGTAAACATTAACGCAAAAGCCGTCGTACATCAAAACTATGTAATTAGACATTTAGTCGGAAAGGTGCACGTGAGTTTGTATTTCCAGTTTGAACTAAACACAGCGGACCAACGCAGCCGTGTGCCGACTCGGAAAGGTGCACGTGACCAATTGTACGTACTCGGTTGGGTCTTGGGACTCGTTAACAAGCCGAGAGAGAGCCTGTGTTTGCTTTCTACACGTAGATGGAAGAGGCGAGAAAGAAACCGTAGGTGAAAAAAAAAGGCAGAAAATTTTTTTCTCTTTATTAGTAGGTATAGTGCGGGACTTAGTTGGGTTTTTCTTGTCATGAGCAATGATTTGTGTTGTTTCCAAAAAAAAATAGCAATGATTTGTGTTTTTAGGGAAAATGGTCTATAGAGGTGGTGAATTAAGTTCGGCCCAATTAGCAGAAGTCCTCCAGATGGGCTACATCTCAAGTCAGCCCAACCAGCAAAACAAACGAAACTACTCCATCCAGAAAAAGGCCCAAGCGACGGTTGCTGTTGCTGCCTCCTTTCGCTTCGCCTTCACCCGTTCGCCGTGCGGCCGAGCTCTCTGGTTCCGCCGCTCGCTAGTTGCCTTCCTACACACCCTGACCAATGGCGACCGCCATGCGGGGCGGAAGCCTCCTGCGGTTCGGTTTACGCCACGTTTCCTCCCTCCTGTTCCAGGCCCCTCCGTGCCCTGCCCGGAGCCTGTGCCTGAACCTGGCCGTTGGCCGGACCGGGCTGGTACGTCTCCGGTGCTTGGCGGCCGGGGCCGGCGACGACGGGGGCAAGAAGGTGTCGGCTCGGCTGGCTCTGACGCAGCAGGTGCTGCGGGACGCCGAGGAGCGCGCCGCGTCGGCGGGCTCCGACCCTGCCCCTAAGATCACCCTGGGTAATTAACTACAGCTGTCCTGGGTCCTCATTCTGCCTTCCAATCGGTTCCAGAATCCAGAACCTTATTGATTTCTGAATGTCAGTGTCACACCCTAGCATCAAACCTGGTGTAGTCTGTAGCTTATGTACCACAGTTCACAATATGAATCCGGCGTTAATACTTATTATGATCACAAGGGGCACTGTATGTGCAAACTGTTATAGGAGCTTTGCACTGAGTCTCCTCAAGGCTCAAGCCTGTAGAGACCCTATTTGCATAACAACTTATGGGCGTATGTGGTAAGTTCATTTGACCGAAATGGCTACCCCCAGGGGAGTTGCCTGTGCGATTTAAAGGTATCCGCTACTAATTCATTAGTTCCATGTTAAGTTTATTTCACTTTACGAACAAGCTGTGAACATGATTGGTATGATATTTTGTCAGTGCGCCGTTCTTTGATTAGAAACTGTCGGTGCTGTAGCACTTGCAAGTTAATGAACTGGCTGTTTACAACTTACAAAAGCAGATAAAGGAGGAAAACCAAAACAAGCTACCTCATGAAACTGGCTGTTTGCCATGGACAAACAAACAAAACCATTTACATATTCTGTTCAATGGTGTGTCCAGGGTGCTTGTAGCTGCTTTTGTTCTGGATGTTGTGCTCTTTAAACTGTTTGCATGGGTTATAGTGCTAGGCTAGTTGCTTGAATCAAGTAGCTTAGTCCTAGTGCATCTGCCCAGCGCTGTTTTCTCCCTTTTATTTCTGGTTATCAGAATGCTTGTATTTCTGTTATTACAGTGATGGAAATGGGGTTTTTCCTCGTTTCCAAAAAGGACTGTATTTTGTGTTCATAAGACAGTATAAACACAACATCTTCTGCAATGTTCTGGGTTAGTTACAATTGAGAATGCATTTTCTTGTCACATATTGTTGAAGATGGAGATGTTACCTGTGCAACAGAAAATGACTGAGAGCTCTTTCTATGACCCTGAGTGGATTTGGTATGTCATCAACTGCAATATGTGTAGAACTGTAGATGGGACTGGAAGATGTTAATATCCATGGAAATAGAACTTATGGTGGCCTTTTTTTCTCTCGATAATTATGTGGGTCCAACATGAAATATTTCAGTGTTATGAAATTATTTTTTGAAATTTGATGACCATGTCTATTTAGTGCTTGAATTGCCAAAATTTGTTCTAACTCCATTTTATCTGCAGATCATGTTACTGTTAATTTTGCAAGAAGTGGTGGTCCTGGTGGTCAGAATGTTAATAAAGGTTTCATGTTTTCCTCCATTCTCTTTTTCTCATTGCATATAGACCATTGGTGCCAATTTCTCATGTGTTTAATCATCGTATTGACATTTATTTACATTTGTATTTTCTCTTCCTCCTGTTTCTGCATTCAGAATTTAATGAGTGCTGTGCTTCATTCATATTTCAATCACTCAAGAATTTTTTTTTCTTCTTATTTTCACTCTTATTCATTGGATATTTTTTTTCTAAAGAACATTCATTAGATAATTGTTGTTGCCCATACTTCAAAGTGCTTAAACTCTTCTGGCTGATGAATATGGCAAATTAAGGTCTGGTCACTCTCTAGTCAACGGCTTCTCCTGTTGAGTTTTTTTTTAATCATACCTAGATTGGGTAGTCAAATTTCATTGCTATATTGCTTCTTGATTGTTCGATCTCCCTTGGAGGCATGTCCTGCCTATATAGTGAGTATTTTGGCACCAGCCAGCCAACAGATCAGATCCAACTTATATTCCTAAGCATAAGGTTCCTAATACTAGTAAATTTCCTAATTGATGCATTGTTTCCTCTAACGAACTCAGAGATCTCTGAGTAATAATCAGTTAAGTACTTATTGCAGTTAACACAAAAGGTTGACATGCGATTCAATGTTAAGGAAGCTCACTGGCTTGGGGAGAGAATCAAGGAACGAATATTACAAGCGGTATAAGAAACCTTCTTATGTAACTGCTGTTTCCTTACACTTTTTTTATAATCATCTAGTCTTATATGCATTTTATTAATTCCTTTCATATCCCTTTTCTAAATCCTGTGAACACGTTGTTCATATTTTGAGTTTTCTTTATGCACAGGAGAAGAATAGGATAAATAAAGACGGAGAGCTTGTTATATCGATCTACAAAAACTAGAACACAGAAGTAATTATTCTTCTATTATCCTTTTGGTCATTTTTTATTTATTGCAATTGATACGATTTATCATCTTAGGGGCAACATTGAAGATGCATTGCAGAAAATACAGGTATGCTCCTTCTATTTCATCTTTTTTCTAGGACTAGATCACTTGCCTTACTCCACAAATCTATCTTGAACAGGCAATCATTGATGCTGCATCATATGTTCCTCCACCCCCAACAGAAGACCAAAAGAAAAAGATTGAAAAAAATGTAAGCCGTTTCATTCACCGGTGGCTTCCTCCTAAGTCATGTTTCCATTGGTAGTTCTTATGTCACACAGCCAACACGGGCCGTACCCCTCGGCGGAGAAAACGGGCTAACAAGGGCCCAGGGAGGGCGCCGGCTGGGCCCCGTGCCACGCGCTAGGGCTGCGTGCATGTGGAGAGGGGGGGCGTCGCTGCGCCCCGCCGATACATGAGGACTATAAATACTTGGAATCAATCAAACCAAGTAATAGACAGGCTCAGGCTAAAGCTCTTTCCCTATCTCTCTCTCTCTCTCCTTCACCAGCGTGGCCGCCCCCTCCTGCGCCTCCACCCCCACGCCGCCGCCTCTATGCCCTAGCCACCGCCGGTCACCCCCTGCCAAGCCCCTGACATCTTATATGGGATAGACTGCGCCAAAGTGCTCAATAATTTCTCCAGAAGTGAATTAAAGCAACACCATATATTATTTTCATAAAGTTCTCATACTCTAAAGTTCCTGGTAGTTCTGCATTGCAACAGTTTATTGACGATCATCCGCTTTCGGATATTTCATGGACTTACTTTGAGATGCTTCAATATTGCACTTTCTAATGTCAAATGGATAGATTTTGTAGATTAGTTCTTTTGTTTAAGTGCATCATATTGCTAGTAGTTGCAGAAGAATCGCACTGCAGTTGCTTAAGAATGGTGTTGCAGTTGCTATTGCTAGTAATTTATTGCTCAGAACGTTTGGGCTGTTTCTTCAAGAGATCATAGAAACCTTCTGTATGTAGTTGTAATTGCTAAATCTTTACTATTTTCGCTAAAAAATCAATGTAGGATGTTTCTTGACTGCAAAGATTAAATGTTCCATTTTGGGGGCAAATGACAGTGGTAATTTTGTTGTTCCATTGGTAATTACAGTGCTGCAGCTGCTGAAAGGAAGAGACTTCAGAATAAGAAGGTGATTTCACAGAAGAAGCAATTTAGGCGTAACAGAAGTAGCTGGGATTGATGCAAGGTATCTTGCACAGACCTGTCTTTCTGTTTTGTGTCATTATTTCCTGGTGGGCATTAACAATATTTCAGCGGGGGTAATTACCGCTGTTTCTTATTCTCTAATATCAATTTGTTGTTTGTTTAAAAGTTATAATCTAAACGCTTTGTTGATTGAGATGAGCCTGAATCTCTGACAAGTGTCATTTGCTCAGCTTCTTGTTGGGGTCGCAAAAGCATTCGGCTGATCCTTACTGCAGAGGTGTACACAAACCGACGAAAAACTAGGGTCAGGCTTGCTGAAGGTATCTTGGTGAAGAAGACCGGCCTCTGACGGGAAACACGGGAAACACTGCGTGGGTCCTAACGCACGCTATACAAATCAGTTGTCCTGTTCCTGAACTTGATCACCGATCAGAACATCAGATAGTTAGTGTTCAAGTGTAACTGAGGGTTCATCTGTAAAGCCGTAAACAATTATTACCAAATTTTGGGGTCAGCGACGCCCGTTGAAGAACATCGTTGTGTGATTAGCTGAACATGTTTTTGGCGTCCACTGGTTGCAAATTATGCAGTGACGAGAGAGAGCGTCACACAGAGCATGGGGTGTGGCTGAAGTTCTGACTTCTGAGTATTATTGAAAATAAGGCTCCACTGTACCAGGCCATGGGCCATCATCGCAGGTCACCAGTTCATCACTGCTCACGGAGCAACGGACTCACAGGCTAGGAGCGTAGGACCACTGAAGAGTTCTTTTTTTATTTTTGAGCAGATACTGAATTATTGATCCACCGTTGGTTGCCAGTCCGCCAGTTCGAACTTCCATCAGAATTGCACCACACCTACTGTATAGCCCGTTAGAGCACCCTCAACAGTTGAGATAACTAAGCTGTCGAGACAAAAAACACGTTGTCACGTTAAATAGAAAGACATAAAAATGCTTGTACTGATTACTATTAACTTTATCGCATACTCCGTATGACGTGACAGCATGATTTGGACATTGGCGCAATCAAACAATTTAAATCTAAAAATAAATTGTTTTATAAGTATATTATATTTTAGCTCGTGCCAGCGTAGACACCGCAAGCAGACCAGCCTTCCATGGTTTGGCGGCCGCGGTCTTCTCGCCCTGGGGCTAGAGCATCAACCGCGCCCCGACCGAGAGCTTTGACTTCAGATCACCGACCTCTACAGATTCGAAGGCCACCGGGAGGGACGTGGCCTGCACTGGCGGAGCTACATGGATGCCTGGGTATTCCCAGGAATACCCAACTTTTTTGTATATGCATAAGTATATATATATGTATACTGAAATATATAATGTATTGGTAATTTTCAAACACAAAGTCCGCCACAGGCAATTTCCTTGGCTCGGTTTGAGCTTATAAGGCCGGCCCACAACACACAAGAGCTCAAGGCCCAGTGCCCAGGGCACGATGCCCCCTTCAAATGATTCGCATGGACGCGGTCCGCGAGGCGAAGACACACCCCGACAGCGTCGCGCGACGCCCACCTCGTCGGTCTTCCGGCTTCTGTTCGCCATTCCCCAATCCCCAATCCCTAACCCTAATCTCTAGCCTGCGGCTCTTTTCCGGAGAGGAGGCGACGAGGAGTCGTGGCGGCCGGCGGCGGCTTCGGCGGCGCAGCGTAAGCGCCGCGGCGCCCGGGCGTGCTTGGGCGGGGGGAGCGCGGGCGGCTAGCTACTGGCGTGCGGCGTGGTGGCCTGGTGAGGCATGATTCTCCCCAATCCCCAATGGGCACTGGATTTGGTCATTTCTCTTTTGGATTTAGCCCAATCCCCATTCTTTTTTTTTTTTTCTGTAGATTTAAAGAAGAAAACAGTTGATTTGAAGAGTTTGTGGGAAAGAGCATCAAAGACAAGAAAAGTAGAATTAGGTTACTTATTAGTTTTTTTCCTACTTTCATGCCATATTTGAAACTTGTTGCTATGCATTGGATTTTTTTGGTTGTGGGAATACCCAACTTCCAAAAACGGCTCCGCCCATTGGTGGCTGGACCGTCATCCTCAAAGGTTGCCATCGCGGCGACGACGAGCCCCCGATCATCCTAGGTAGGACATCCCCAATGCCGATGACGCCGATGGCCAACGTAGACCCCGGTGTTGCTCGCCTCCCGGGCGGACGGGAGGGCTCGTTGCCCGACCATCGGGGCCAACCCTCTTCAAATAGGTCTAATGGATAAGCACGGGAAGGAGCTTCTTTGGTACCTTCCTCGCCCACCTATGAATTTGGAGGAGCAAAGGAGTTGGGGCGCCGAGCCGGGCACCGGCGAGGTGCCGATTGATCCGGAGGCCCTAGCCGCGGACTCCAAGTCGCGATCACGAGGCCATGGGAGCACCGCGATAAGGTCGCGACACGGTGGGCGTTGGCTCAAGGGCACGCCGGCGGACGGCTTCCCACGCGACGCCAAAGATCGTTATTGGGCATGAGGGGGAGGTCACGCCACATGGGAAAGTGGTCAAGATCCCTGTGTTGGTCGTGGCGACCACCTAGGAGCGTGGCGGCGGACGATGGGCGATGGCGACATATATTGCTCCCGTACGCATACAAGGATGTCGGGATGGACTGGTCCTTTTATGATGGCGGCGATGTTGGGAGCTCGGCGGGCATATCGAGGGGAGTTCGCTAACGGTTGCTCAAGAAGGCCGCGCACATCATTATAGACGCCCGCAACAAAAGTTGCGGACCAAGTTCTTCGACCACTCATCCAGGCTTCCTCTCACACGTGAGGATAGCGGCTAAGACACTTCGTGAACATCCCGGTCGTCAAGTGAGGAAAGCCCTTGTCTTCTACGGCCGGCCGGCGACTTAGAGGGAAAACGGCGGTGGAGGCCAAGTGAGCAGAGGCCATGTTCGGCGACGACCCCCGCGACACGGCGGTGAGTCATTGCGGGGAACTCTTCCCCAACCCTACGCCCAAACGGTCCAGCGGGCGACACGTTAACATGCATGAGCGCCGCCGCCAATTCACGAATCCGGCCGGTGCCGCGCAATCTAAATGTCTAATCCAAGAGTAATCCGTTTAGGAGGAAAGACTTGGGAGTGACGGCATATTGTAATACCTAACTCCGGGAGAAACGCGTGGATGATGAAAAAACTCAGACCTACTACATACTCCCTCCGTCCTAAAAATAAGAGACGTTTTGGGGTAAACAAAACGGACACCATTAACAAGAACGGTGGTAGATGACCGCATGCCCCCTACTCGGTGTTCAGCAATGAGCCTCAACCCTAGGCAAACCCAAAACCAAGTTTCTCTCTTAAAAGCAAGTTTTCTGGTCCCGGATCCATTTGCTCCTCCCAAGAAGTCTCTTCCTTTTTTTTTTTCATTTTTTTTATTCACAACAGTGGCCGACATAGCTGATGGTTGGGGAGGGAGAGCCTAGGGTGAGTGAACATAGCCCACAAAGAAGAACGTCTTTCTTTGCGAAACATTTTTTGAATGGCAAAGCGTCTCTGTAAAAATTTTGAGCTAGTACAAAAAGATGTGCAAGTCTTTTACGTATTTAAGAAAAAAATATATTAGTCTATTATGATTTAAAAAAATATTAAAAAGAAAACCATTCAGCGCATGCGTAGCCTGGACAGACCGACTGCCAGAAGCTCAGAGTAGGGGCCGTGTGAGTCGTGTCCCCTGGCAGCAGGAAGGCGTCATGCGGTCACAATGACGCTACTGGCACACCGTGCACGCGAGGCAGACGGCCAGACGCCCGGCAGAGCTCGGCAGACCAGGGCCCGACGCCCGACGACTTGGTCAGTTGGCAACCCCCGAGGCCGCCTGCCATCGCCATTCCCTCGTCGTCCGTGCCAGCCGCGTCAGGGAGTACTGTAGTGAGCTGGCTGCCAGGCTTTGACTGCCGTCTGCCGGGCACGAGCACGACGACGTGCTGTGACGGACTACGGACGGGACCAGCGGCCGGACCAAAATTAACCGGGCGGTTGGACGTCCTGTCGCGGCGGACGACGTGGGGAGGAGCGGAAAACCCGCGGGCACGGCAGAGGCGACCGCGGTGTGCTGCCACGGACGCGACGGGCGCCTGTGGTGTGGACTCGCTTCGCTGTGCCGGGTGCTGCAGCTGGCCTAGCTGCTGGCCTGTGGCCTGCTGCTGGGTCTGGGTGTCGCCGTGTCGGTGTCGCGCGCGCGCGCACGGGCGTGTGCATCCGGACATCGCGCTTCTCTCGACGAGTGCACGGGCGGGCCACGGGTTGCCGGGCTGAGGAGGTGGGGGCGGGGCATTGAGCTCCCGGGCCGACGGGGCGGGGCGTCAGCGCAACGGTTACTGTGCACTGTTTATGTGCTGCGTGGTCTGTGAAACTGGCTGTACAGCGTCCGTGTTGTATCGTCGCGGGTCGCGGCCTCTCGCGCCGCTCACGGCCGTGCGAGCCTGGGACCGTGGGTATCTCACACTTTTTTTCTCGGAGTAAAGTGGTAAGTAATCTGTGCATCCCTATATCACCTCCCCAATCTCATTTTTTTAAATAAAACATAAAAACCCTCCTTGCATCACACCCCATCTTTGGGAGATCGGAAAAACCTTCCCCTTAGCGCAAATATCGAGCCCCGCATCTCTCCCCAACGGTCTCGCGTCGGCGGGGAGGCCTTTTTCGCTGAAATATTTTGCCGATTCTCGGTGATCACCGCCGCGACCTTCATGGCCTCGTTCATGGGCTTCGTGCTACGACAAGGGCACAATCTCGTCGAGGCCGCTTTACGATCCAAGATGTACTAGTACACCGAGATTCAAGACGAACGTATAGTAGACGATCCAAGATGTACTAGTAGATCGATGACAGGAAGGACCGTGCGGCGCCGGGGGCCCGGCTTTGTGGAGGAGGAAACGCCGTGGATACGTTAACAACGATGGATACTCCCCATCAACTACCGGGCCAACTAAACTCATCTAGTGGGCCCAAATTTGAGTATTGGAAGATACTAAATATAGGGGGGTTGGAGATTGATAGTTTTTTTCAATCCAATTCTTTTGAGAGGTCCTAAACACATAGATATTGGGAGATAATTATAGAATCTTGTTGGAGTTGCTTTAACTGTGCATGCCTCGCCGTGCACAGTCTTGCTCGTGACGATGCATCGAACCCAACGGTATGCATTGCCGATTCTCGGTGACTGCGCTCAATGCTGTGGGTATGTACCAATGTACGGTCTATTTGGTTTTGTCCCGTGACAAAAATGGAGTACGTTGTTCATAGTCGATCCGGTCAGAAATAATTGATCGACTAAGGGGGCTGACTGTCCTAGGACAAGAACAGAAGAGTCACAGGCCCCGTTATTCGCTTGGCTTATCACCACCGGGCCGTGATTTTTTCTCACAAAGATCGCCCGCCGATCGACCAGGCGAAGATACTTTCTCTCACAAAGATCGTACCCACCATACAAACCCGGCCAAACAGGTTCACACTGTATGATGATTTTTGAGGGGAACAAAATCTTTCCATATCTTTCTATCAAGCTTTTGCTCTATTGTTCGTGGGAAAAAATAGTTTGTGCCTTTGGTATCCCTTGTTTGCCAGGGTGGGAACAAAACAATGTTTAAATCCTGAAAATTAACACCGTTCGAACCGAAAAGCATTGTACCACTTTTCGTTTGTTTGTGATAAATATTATCCTACCATGAGGTAAATAGGCTCAAAAGATTAGTCTTGCAATGGAAATCTAAATTGTGCAATTAGTTATTTTATTTACCTACATTTCATACTCCATGCATGCATCTTTTTGGTACATTTAATGTTTTGATGTGACGGAAATTTTGAAATTTCAAGCCAAATTCGGGTGATCTAAACACAACCAATGCAACTTTAAGGTTCAAAGAAAACACAATGCATCTTTATTACATGTTCACTTTTTATCTCGATTTATGTGCGTTCCGTCTTTAAAGGACATCTAAAACATACTCACAGAAAAGTTACAAGAAGGAAAAATGTAGTAATTCTGCAAAACTTAAAATGCAGGAAAAGTTGCTAATGAAATATCTGGATACAAAAAAAAAAAAAAAAAAAAATACTAGTGAGAGATGCACACAAAGAAAAATTTCCAAGAGGATGGACCTCATGTTAGGTTTTCCTCTCATAGTTTCTATAGATTAAGCCTTTTCATAGGATTTTTGTTGGATTTGAAAATGTGAATTTTTTTGTTTGGAACGGCCACATAGAAATTCCTATAAGTTAGAATCCTACAAAATTTCTTTATGGATCCTAGTAGGAATGTATAGAGTTATAAGAAGTTTGTACGAACTTCAAAGGATGTTATGAAAATTTTTTATGAAATTTTAGTAATTTAACTAAAATGGCATAGAAGTATTTTGAACTGTGAAATACATGGCAGTAGTAGGGCCATTCTCTAGGTCTTTTTCAGAGCATCTTGTCTCGTGAAAAGCAGGAGCCGTTTTGAAAATATTTGAAAAAATAACTCTAGCTGTACACCAAGCAGGGCTTAATACTCTATGGCAAGTTCGTGAGGATGAATTGGGAGAAGACATGTTTTTTTTCGGCTCTAGCTTTGGGTGCTCCGTTTCTAGCTTTGGCTCCTCCGTGCCTCAAGGATGTGTTGGCCTCTTTTGCTAGGGCTCCTCGCATGGAGTCACTTTTTTCATAGAACTGAAGAGAAGACCCGAGCCGTATTTCTAGTACCCTAGTTAAGGGCTGCTTTAAAAATTCTGTTTAACAGAGCTTCTTATAAGCGCCCGGTTTTTTAAGTCTTCTTTAGGACTTTTTGCATACTAAAGTTTAGTGCATCATTAGATAACATGCTGAATATACACTAATTAAAATTTTTCATTTTAACGTGTTCTACTATAATCATTTAATCTCTAACAATTTTTGTTAGATCAAAATTAGTTTACCTTTATATACCTTTCTATTTGACATCAAACATGGACAAGTGATGAACCAACTATTAAAATCACTAGTTCTAAAAGTAGGATTTTATGGACTAATTAATGAACTAACAACTACTTGAGTGTTGGATTAGTTATTAGTAGTGAGAAACACTAATCAACTAGACATGCCCTAAGGTTAAACTTCAGTTTAAAATTCATCAAACAGACCCAGCACGACTCTTTATAAGGCGAAGCCAGAGGCCGAGGCCGGCCCGTCCCTTTCTCCCTTGGTCGAGTTACGGTTCTCGGCGCAATACATTTCCCAACAAATTGCGCCGTATACGCATGGTCCTCCACCACCGCTAAACCCTTCCCAAAGAATCCCCAAATCTCCCACACCCCAAAGCCTTCGAGGCCCGAAACCCTAGCTCCTCGGCCTCCCCGCCGACCGATTCCACTTCCACCCATGGCTCCAGGACTGCAGCTCTTCACTGACATTGCCGACGACGGCACGCCCCGGCTCGACGCCGCCTCCGGCGAGGAGCTGGTCCGCGTGGACCGCGCCGTCGCTGTCGCCCTTGGCACCCGCTCGCCGGAGTCCCCGGGGACTCTATTCATCACCACCAGGTATGGCTGGTTGGCTACCGACACTTTTTCGGATGCCTATTTTTTCGCTAACTGTTTGCTGGTTCAACCAGGAGGGTGATTTGGCTTAGCGAGGTGGAGAAGGGCAAGGGCTACGCGGTGGGCTTCCTCGACATCACGCTTCACGCCGTGTCCCGCGACATGGAGGCGTATCCCACGCCCTGCATCTACACGCAGGTGATTGGAGCAGCAACCTCCTCCCCGTTTGTTGATACTTGCTCGTTGTATACTGCCCTTTGAGGTCCAATAGGATTAGAGATTGATCGGGTGTAGCTCTGATTTCTAACAGTTGAGCTATCTGTTGCTATACTATGGTCCTACCTCATTAAACTGACTTGGACCATGGTCTAGGATCTCTAGCGTTCTTAGCTGTAAGCTTGTACTAGTTGGTAATGGTCTAGTTGGTTAGGCCGTGCATTTTAGCTTGAGATGCTCTTACTGGGAGACCCTTTGCTTACGGAATTACAGAGAACGTTCTTCTGCTGTTTGCTGGATGTTTTGAGAATACCTTGGCTTTTGGAGAAACGGAGCTCTGCTTCACAGATCATAGAACTATCATGGATTATTCGGTGTAGTATCTTTGTTACACGGCGCTTAGTTGTAATCTTGTTTCCTGGTTGTTGCAGTTGAGTTGTAGTCAAAATTGCACCTGCTACTGTTGTGGATTTGGTGTTTATAGCTATGCACTGTTTGGTATTTTGATTGGAACTCTGGGGACATTTGTGCTCAGATGTTCTCTTGTGGATACACTCAAGGTCCATCAGCTGTGTTCTTCTGGACTGTTTGCCTGTTTGGAACTCGTGCATTTTCACTGATGAACAGAAGTTCTCTATTTGCATGAGAGGAGGTGGCTGTTAACTTTTTGTTAACTTTTTCTTTTTTTTAGCTGGGATTACCTTCTTATTTCGCATGAGGGTTCTCTATGCTTCTTCATAGATATGTGACCAGTGATGTTGCTAGTACGCGAACATGCATTTTGCACTCTGCTGCTCTGGTTAAAAGTTTGCGAATAAGAACCCTGTTTACCTTATTTAATAGCTGCATAACCTGATTATGAGAAGTCTGGGTCTGTTTTGGTGTTTAATAGGCGCACTATAAGCAATTATTTTTTTCTTTGTTTCAGTTGTTTGGTTTTTAATAAATTTTCTCTGGTGTTGTCTGACTTTTTCTACATTTTTTAATTTGAAGATTGAGGCAGCAGATGAGGAGGCTGATGAATCAAGTCCTGAAGCAAATGAACTAGAGCTATCTAGAGTATCTGAAATGCGGCTCATACTAGCGGACCCTGGTCAATGTATCCTTTTGATTTAATTCGTCTCATTAAAATATTTCCGTTTTGAAGCATGTCTTTATGCCTTGAGCTTGATGCTGGAGTTCAAGTGCTTGTGGATTTTGTCCAGGACTTGTGATAAAGTGAACAAATTCAAGGCACCACTAATTATGTTATGCACAATTACAAATAATTCTCACAGATAGCCGCTCTGAATTTAATTGTAAAACCGATGTCAGCGAACTACTACATTTTATTGTTTCTTGAGTTTTCGAAAAAAAAAATCCTTGGTCCTTTATCCTAGGGATATACTTTACCGACTTGAAACCTGTCATAATTAAAATTATTACCTACCTTCACTTTATTTGATTATTTGAATCCTAGAAACTTTTTTTTATACAGTTTGCGGCATTGCATGACTTGTATCCTTAATATAGCTTCAGTGGATGAACTTTTTTGATGTCTTCTGTGATTGTGCTGAACTGAATCCTGACCCTAATGCTGGTAAGCCATGAATTTACAGTTGATACTTAAATAGGTTCTGTCGAAGATCTATGTAATCTTTTGAATTCACAGAGCATGACGAGGAGAATGGTTGGTTCCATGGTGAAGATATGTCTGATGGTGGCTGGGTTCATGATGATGAGGACATGGTTGATGGTAAGTATTGTGTTTTTCTAGTTCTGCATTTTTGTGCTAATGTGATAACAGCACTTAGATGTCTTACCTTGCATGCAGAAAATGGTCCCCAGTTTTTCAGTGCCAATCCGATAGGACAGAGTGATGGATCTGACCTCAGTCGTTCAGTATTTGAGGTATCCAATGAATTTTCTTTATATCTGAAAAGTTAAATTTCATTACTATTGTATTGTATAAGCATATGATGGAACAAATGCCCATCTGAGATAAGCCTTAGCTAGCCTCTCTGTTCTTGGCATCTTCTATTAAAGCTGCACTCCGAAAACAATCATGCAACACAGATACTAGTGTTTGTATGAATTATATGGCTGTTAGAAATTGTCCCCATAGGATTTAATGTGCTATTAACTTTGAATTAATCTTGATTCTGGGCTACTTTTTGCTGTGGTGAATCAATTATTGTTTGAAAAATTGGAATACATTAACCGTTCTGCTGTATTTATTTTTAATTATGACAAAAATATAAATCAGTTAACGTTACTGGTATTTTGGCTTGCAGCTTCAAATCAACGACCAGCGTTTTGAGGATTCAGAGGAGGAACAGGAGAGCCAAGAAAATGGACATTAGAAACAGGAACTTGTTGCCCAAGAGCAGCATCGTGTGATTTATTTTGTTGTAAATCATTAATGGTGCAGCTTGGTTTGCCTACGGTTTCGTCTACACTCTCTCTTCCTTTTTCCTTCCTCGATGTTATAGGATTAACATCTCTGGGTGACTTTATGGAGTTGCATCGATGGTTTCTTTTGGTGAGAAAAGGTCTTGCTGCTGGTCAAGAATGTAACTTGTAGAGCATGATGGTGAATCGTGTGAAATTAATTCAGTACTTTTGATCTAACAAATAGAAGATCGAATTGGAAGGGAAATATATTATCGTTTCCCATGTATATCATGGCACAGCTATTTACGTCTATTTAGAATGAAGTTCAGTTTGGGTGTTTATCTTTGTTTATAAATCATGTGCCTGCCTCTCCCCGAGAGCAAGAGGACCATGACGACAAACAGTACAGATACAGTACAAGCCAAGCAACAACCCAAGCACAGCCCAAGCGTGTTGAACATATCTAATATTTTAAAAAATAGCAGCAGTTTCTGAAATCACGCGCAGTTTCTAAAAAATAGGCACTATACATACGGCGACAGATTGGTTCTTGAATAGAGTATATATGGAAATAACAGTTTAACAGGTTAGGAAAGAAGGTGCTTCTACCCCTGCAATGATGTCACAACAGCACGTATTGGGGTCTTGTTCTACAAATATCAAATTCAAATCTTACCAAATCTGCAGGACTCCACCACTCTGGCAAGACCACAGGCCATCTGTTTATATGGCTACAATGTAAAGTCATCCATAAATGATTAAACGTAAACAAAAAGTATTTAACTAGAGAATGCAATGCCATGTATTAGAATACCTGTTACAAAACTTGCTGGGATCACAAGGAAGAGTCCAATCTGGGTGACGAGACGGACTAACATCATAGCCACCTTCAGCAACAGTCCTGAATGTAGAAACACACCAGGGAATGTAATGCCTAATTAAAAATTATGCATGCCTCACTGAATCTGCTCCAATAAACATTTTAAAATTCCCGCACAAGTTTTACATTTCCACACGCTCTTGGAATCTAAATACTAAATACACTACATGACAAGCAATTAAATATGCCATACCTTTTTTCCCTTGAAATGCTCATATACACCTCTTAGGCCGGTCTCAATGGAGAGTTTCATTTCGGGTTTCCAAGATGTGAAACTTTAAGATGAAATAAACGTCTTCCTCAATGCACGGTTTCATTGCACAGATTTCATAGGCTCAAGGGTCCCACGAGCTCTCTCTCATTGCATGGTTTAATTGCATAGTTGTATGGTGAAACTCTATTTGTGTCTCAATGGGGGTTTCACACAGTTTCCAACGCATGTGAAACAGTGCCCAAAGGTTTCACCATGGTGAAACTATTTCCTTCTCTCTCCTAGGGGTTTCATGCAAAAAGTAAAATTTTGCTGATGTGGCGCTGCATTTAATGTACATGAAACACTCATGAAACTCTCATTGAGACTGATCTTAGACTATAAAAGGGGCTCCTTGACCACCGAGAGAGGACATCCACATTCGAAGCAACTCAGCTCACTCTCCACTCTCACGACGCACTTCACATATTGGCACTTGCCTCAATCACAGAGACTTGGGAGCCCACTCCCTCTCTCGAACCAGCTTGTAGCCACCCCTCTATGAGCGTTTGAGCTCGGATAGTGACTCCGACTGGACTAGAGCACCGATCTTGCCTGAACCAGTATACTTCTCGTGTCATTGTCCCTTGAGTTAGGTCATTGAAACACACACTTGCCAGTCGATTACTGTGACCGTTGTTTAGAACCATGACAACCCTTAATCACGGTCATTGGAAGTTACACACCCATACACTTGTCATTCCGGTCCATCGCTCGGCTTGAATGGTTTACTATACACCATTTATGATTTTGGCCAAATATAAAAGCTTCCATTTTTCTTTCTATATTATAATTTTGCTTTCATATGTTTTCATCCATAACCTATGGTGATTCATGGCTTGCTAAAATTAATTGATACGTGGTTTTCGCCGAGACGGGGAATAGTGTGTTCCATCATGGCGCCGGCGTTGCCGTTGAAAACCTATCCCTAGAAGTACTAGAACCTACTGCTCTGACCGGCGAGAGCGCAGCAGTCTCCACAACCTCCCCGAGGCCCAAAGGCCACCAGAGGCGAGGAAGGTTGTCGACCTCGCCGACAAAGACAGGAGCACCCTCGTTTGCCTCTCAACTATTGTTGTGTTCTGTAGAGTGGTTTGAATGGCGTGAACCCTGTGTCCCTTTTGATCTTGAGGTCCTGTTTGGTTCCTAGGGACTAAACTTTTTTTAGTCTTAGGGACTATTAAAAAAAGTCCTTTCAAGAGAGTTTTTTAGGGACTAATAAGGAAAAGTCTCAAAAAGTCCCTCATGTTTGGTTTGGTAAGGACTAAAGGGACTTTTTTTAGTCCCAAGGACTAAAAAGTTCCTAAACCAAACAGTCCCTGAGACTGGTGTTGTGAGACCTTATGACTAGAGTAGGTCTTCAACCCATTTGCCTTTGTGCCTGTCTTTTAGATTGCGGAGATTACCACTCTGTTGGCCCTTTTGGATTCCGGGTGGCAGACAAAGGCACAGGCAAGTGTCGTTCCGATGTTTCGACAGAATTGTCTGAACAGGTTTGAGCCGAATTGCTTTTCATGGTGGACCGTTAGAAGTTTTGGGTTACTTCTTATATCACGCTAGGGATTAGCGTAAGTTTTGATGGCATAATGATAGAAGGAATTTGCTCTAGAAGCATTCATTCTTTAGAGACGTACAGCATAGTGGTGTCCACAACAGCAATAATGTGTAGCTAACGGTTCACCTTTCAAAGTTCAAACTGAATTAACACTTAATCCAAATTGGCACCAGCAGTACAAATATTACAGGCTTGTTTGGATGCTCATGTATTTAACTTAACCCACATTTGTTGGAGTAAAACTTGAACTAATTTCTGCTCCAATCCAGTCTAACACGTGGTTAGAACACACGGGCATCCAACGTGGAGTGCAAGTGAAAAATGGATTAACAAAGCCAATCATAAGTATTATGGAGGACTTCATAACGGAGCAGTGTTCCCAAATGAAAAATAAGGCCAAACGGTTTGGTTTTCAATGTTGTCAACCCATAACAGGTCCATGGAATAAGGTATATGGAAATAACAGTTTAAGATGTTAGAAAAGAAGGTGCTTCTACCCCTGCAATATGTCACAACAGCATGTATTGGGGTCTTGTTCTATAAATCTCAAATTCAAATCTTGCCAAATCTTTAGGACGCCACCACTCTGGGAACACCACAGGCCATCTGTTTATATGGCCACAATGTAAAGTCATCCATAAATGATTAAATGTAAACAAAAAAATATTTAACTAGAGAATGCAATGCCATGTATTAGAATACCTGTTACAAAACTTGCTGGTATCACGAGGAAGAGTCCAGTCTGGGAAACGAAACGGACTAACATCATAGCCACCTTCAGCAACAGTCCTGAATGTAGAAACACACCAGGGAATAATGGCTAATTAAAAATTATGCATGCCTCACTGAATCTGCTTCAATAAACATTTTGAAAACATGTCCACACGCTCTTGGAATCTAAATAGTAAATACACTGCATGACAGTCAATTAAATATGCCATACCTTTTTCCCTTGAAATGCTCCAAGACATCTTGAATCACGTTCCATGGTAAGTATGGGGTTCCAACTGAGTTGTACTTGTTATAGAAGTTCATGCCAACAAATTTGCCATCAAAATCAAGAAGGGGCCCTCCAGTGCCAGCCTAACCAGATGAAGTTGTCAAACAGATATGGTACTTAACTCATTCAGATGCAACTGTTTACTTCAACTGTATGATAGCACATACGAAAAATAACAGCTGTACCTTACTGATGGTACATGTGCAATATCGAAGATATCCGCAACCATATGAGACAGGAAAAGGAGACAGGACTCCTTTTTGAGCCATCAATCTACCAGACCTGAAGATACACCCCACAGCTAGTAATTCAAAATTGCCACACCCCCGATATTGAATCTTTACCGGTTCGGTAGGACAGAAATCCTTGACACTGATTAGAGCAATATTGTAATGCAAATTATAATGTTCCAATGTCCCATCTGCATGCTCTTCGTTTGGACGTAACACTTGAATCTGCCATGAAAAACAGTTGAGACTTTGGCAATTCACTAAAAAGAACAGGGACAGCAAATTAACTAGAATTACCAACCCTCAAGTTTTCAACGATCTTGTGTACACAAGAAGTATCTCTAGTCTGACAAGAATAATCTAATCAAGCTTGCTGAAGTCAGGATAGTGATACGTCCATTCCATTCAATAAAGAGTCCCGTGCATGCAAAAATCCTTTTTCCTCCTGCAGACCACAATTTATATCATAAGTTTGTTGATCATATAGAGACATAAAACATCAAACAACACAGCACTATAAAATCACCATTGAACGACGCAAGTGCGACGATATTATCACGTATGTTAGAGGCTACTGGTTGACTTATTCCACTCCAGACACCTGTATCATATGTGTCACCAAAAGGCTCCTCGAAGTTATGAGCCAAAATAATCTCATCTGTTTAATGATGACACAAAGCACAATAGTCATAATCGTGTAAATCCGTAAAAAAAACACAATGGATAAAAAAAGTCAAGATATTTGCAGGCTCTGAATCACCATTTAACATTGATTCTGACGGCTTAGGATAGCCCAAAGATTCTAGGTCCTTAGACTGATGCTTGTCAACAACTGCAACAGCAAGAGGTCATGTTATTAGCACTAACACATGCTAATATTGGGTATGATAAGTAACATTCACACAAAACTCTCTATCTGACATTATATTATTATCATTACATAATAATTATATATCATGACGACCTGAGTAACACAACACACTATAAGTGATTGTTCTTAAAACACCCATTAACTGATTAACTGATTATCACTAACTCTATGAAAAAACAACTGTACAAAGCTAAGCTCATCAGCAACTATTCTGAGTGCAAATGTACTATAAATTTCCACCATTTATGACAACTTTACAAATAGATAGTATTGTAGATGAAGATGAACTACACAATAAGAGGCTTAAAGTGACGCTGTGTGTTCACCTTCTTTACAAGAGAAAGACACCTCAGCAATGGAAACTTCCCCAACCCTGCAGAAAAACATCAACATGAGTACCAAAAGCCAAAAGTTAACATCAAACAAACCATAATACGCAAGATATTACTCTACATGAATATAATTGTGGGAACAGGAAAACATGGAGAAAAGAGGACCTAGCCTGGTATGTATAGATATACGAAGGAAACAGGTTAGTATTGAGGAAACATTACAGAAAACCTCAAGTCAACAGGCTCCACAGCCCATGCAGTGTGACTGACCATTTTATCTGGACAGAAAACTCCTTTCTTTAATTTATGAATAAAGTCGACACATAAATGGATTCAAGATTGACACAAGGAATATGCTTAACCTAGTACATGGCATAGTGGCATGTGTCAATTAGACAGAAAATATTTAGGTACATATAGATGAAAATGAATCAGGTTGTTATTATAAGGGTAACACTTTGAAAACCACAGTAGAGGACTATAAATGTCAAAAGTGCTTGTTTCATTATAAATAGTGTATGTATGCAAGAGTAGGTATCCAATTGGAAATATTCAAGACATACCTGACTGTCTTGGAAGAATCTAATGCAGGAAATTCCATCTCATCCTCATCCAGAGATTCGTAGACCACCAAGATATCAAAAACTTCAAACTTTGGCAAGAACAAGGTTTTTTTTTTGCTACTGAAAGAAAGGATCATGCCAACAAACTCCCCATCAAAATCAAAAAGTGGCCCGCCTTCGCAAACCTAGCAAAAGAATTAGAGGCAACCCTTTGTTACACTGACAAAAAAATAAAGTGAAAAGGGGGTAAGTAGCACAGACATCACTTTGTTGTCTCAGATACACTTTACTGCATATAATAACAAGAACAGATTTAAATACTCATTTCAAAATGCAGATGTACCTTAGAGATTTCACAAGTGGAAGACATAAGCTTATCCTCACATATGGGATCATCAGTCAGAATCCCACCAGAGGCGATTAATTTGCCAGAGACGTCACGGCCTAGAGCTAGTACCTTGCTGTGGGGCTGCAATTTGAGCACATGATTGAATCCTATGGTGCAAAAACCATAAAATTTCTTGACGATGACAGAAGCAGTGTTGTCTTTCAAATCATATTCTCCCAAAAACCCCTCGACAACATGGTCTTCATTGCGCACTTCAATCTATGCGATAAAGCAAAAGAATTACATTGTTCACAACTATCATCATAACTATAAAAGTAAAAAAAATAGTAAGGATGATTTGCAGAACCAACCTTCAAGTTATCATGGTCTTTCCTTTTATCATTTAAAGCTTTAACTAGGCTTGCTGAAGTCATGAACCTTGCTGCATTTCCATCACAATCTACAGCAAAGCCTGAGCATGCAAATAGCACCTTGTGCTCTGCACAATATCGTATTTATATTAACAATACTTAGCAGTGTTTAATATGTCTGGGAAAGCAGAGTACAAGAGCACAAATAATCACCATGAACTACAACAAGTGACACAACAATTTTAGACAAATCTGACGCAACTTCTTCACTCAGCTCACTCCAAACACCTTTATTTGATTCCTGATGCAAGTCATCTAGTTAAAGAAACATGATACAAAACAACTATCAGTGCCCAGATAGAGCTGTAAGAAACGTGAGCATTAAAGAGGAAGGACCACCAGACCTGAGGCCAATAGCTCACTTGTCTCTCCTTCATTGCAAACTGTTTGTTTATTCTTCTTACAGCTTCTTGTGAGATCAGTTCTTTCATTCCTCTTTGAGCTTCTTGTGGGAACATCACCGCCCCGCATCTTATAGACACTGAAGCCAAAGTCCACAATTTTTGGGTCAAAACAGTAAAGCGATGCAGTAAGACGAACATAAAAAACTGAGCATGACTTTATATTATATTATATTATATTATATTCATATTCATATTCATAGAAAACCCTTAAATCTGTAGCACCACCTTTTCTTTAGTTTTTCTCTTCATGTTTTAGGGAATCAAGGAGTCAGACACAGTCAGACTCCCCTTTTCTATTTTCCAGTTATTATTAACAAATTGCAATTCATAATAGATCGAATGGGATTAAGGGAAGCTAACGTACCAAATACGAAGGAGGCAACTGAGGCGATCGAGGTGGCGGCGACGGTGCGTGCCAGGTCGTGGTTGTTCGCGACTCGCGAGCCTCGCCTCGCCTCGCCTTTTTTTTTTTTTTTTGAGGGGGTTCGCTCGCCTCGCCTCGCCTAGGTGCGAGACGCGATCGACGCCGCCGGTGTCATGAGGCCGCGGGCTTCCCCAATCTTCCCCAATCAACAAGCAAAATGGCCCCGCGGTTTTCTTCTGGAGGACAAATGTGAAAGGTAAGACTAGTTGGGCCGTTAAAGGCCTGGTTCTAGTTGGGCCGTTAAAAGCCTGGTTACAGTTGGGCCAACCTGTTAACTTCTCATATAAGTAGCCTCGAAGCCTTCCCCGGCGAAAACCCTAGCCTGCAGCGCCGTCTGGACCGAGCAGCCGAGCGAGTAAGCGAAGACCCTCTCTCTTCTCCCCGAGCGCAAGAGCACCATGGCGGCGGCGGCAGTTTATGGCGGCCTCAAGGGGAAGCTTGGCGTCGAGGATGCCCCGAGCTGCAGCTCAACCGCATCCGCATCACACTCTCATCCAAGAACGTCAAGAACTTGGAGAAAGGTATAACCAAACCTTATGAATTCAGACTCATATTTTCTGATGTGATCTAATATCTTAGCTAATCTTGCTCGTATGGAGTATATCGTGATGGCGTATACATGCTTCCCTTATGGATGATTCGTATATTGTTTAGGATTATGCTTCAGATCTGCCTGTTGAATTTGTTGCTTTCTGTGCTAGTCTCGGTGACATGCAGAGCTAGTTTAGTCGCTGGCTACAGTTGCTGGGGTGTGTGAACCCATTCTCTATTTTATTAGTTATCTGAACAAAACTTCTATGCACGATTCCATTTACTGTTTACTTATGCACAATCAGTGGAGCGCCTAAGTGCTTTGTTTGTTCTGTTGGATGGTATGGAAGGAAGGAATTGAAGTTTGCACTCGTCTCCTTTGTATATATACTTTCTTACTATCTTGTTTCGTTAGGCTGATTAAACTGTATTTAGTCACTTGCTATGATGCAAGCTTCACCACTGAATATTGGACTGTCGTTTCAGAGTTACTTTCAATAAATTACTGAACTGACAATTGTGTTGGATTTCTGTACATTTCAGTTTGTGCGGATTTGGTGAAGGAGCCAAGGACAAGCAATTGAGGGTTAAGGGACCTGTCAGGATCCCTACTAAGGTTCTCCACATCACCACCCGCAAGTCCCCTTGCGGTGAAGGTATCGAGCTATTTCCTAGCCTCTGCCCTCTGCTGTTGAAAGTGTCTGGGTTGTGGCTATGGTTAATTTTTTTTTTGACCGAAAAGGCTTTTGGTTAATTTGACTGATTGAGTTTTTAGTGCTTTCATTAATAGGAATACATGACACATTGATGTGTTCTCTAAATTAGTTTGGTGCTTTGAATATTTTTTTCTAAATAAAAATATCTTTCTAACTATTGTAACATGTAAAACCACTATATCTATTCTGAAGCCTACTTCATTGTTCCTAATTATTGGTCATTTTGGCTTTTCTATAGACCCATAGCGTTTGGCATGTGTCTTGATATACGATATATGTCTATGTATCTAGAATGTATAAAAGCCAAAATGAGCTATAATTTGAAGCGGAAGTACCTTTTTTTATGGTATCCTCTATATTATCCGTAACTATCTGTGTCAAATTGTAGTGGGAATGGGATTCATGCCAACTCAAGTACACTGTAGCCTTAGTAACTTTAGACTTCATCTTCTGGAGAGTAACACCTAGGCCTATTTGATACGTTCTAGTACCATCTGTTTATTGACGCCTTTGTCTAGAATGTGGACAGCACACATTCTAGTACCATCAAGGGCAGGCAAAGCCCCCTTCTCATTTTTCAAATTCTTTGAAAAAAAACAATTGATTCAAATGAATAACTTTGTTAAATAGCGAGTGCTTGTACATTGCCCACCTCACCCTGCCTGACTGTCATCAAGCTCGTCCATTTTATTTGGAATATAATGGGATGTTGACCATTTTTCTGTTGTTAAGTTATGAATTTGACTGATCACAGTCAAATTTGTTGGTCAGGAACAAACACATGGGATCGGTTCGAGTTCCGCATCCACAAGAGGGTGATTGACCTAATCAGTTCCCCTGATGTGGTGAAGCAGATCACCTCCATCACCATCGAGCCCGGTGTTGAGGTTGAGGTGACCATTGCAGATGTGTAAGGACTTGCAGTTCAGCAATGTCATCAACTATCCATATCTTTGTTTTGCTTTTGTTTTGTGCTCCTTGTGTGCTTGTAAGAGAGATACCGAGTTATTGTTATTAGCATATAAGACTTTTCTTTCTCCCCCTATAATCCTATTGTAGCTGTAAGTCTGATCTGTGGTCTGTTCAACTTAAAAATTTTGATTCAGTAATCTGGTTTATCATGGCAACATGATTCGTGCCAATCATCTTGTGGAGCCATTAACTGGTTGTCGGACTTAGTTCCGCTGTTAGCAATTTTTTTTTTTTGTGCCTTCTTTACTGAGTACAGCTGTAGTATCTGTTCAGTGAACACACTCACACACTACACACCCACGCACACCACTGTGAACACCTACAGACCTACAACTACACACAGTCTGGAATCACGTCCTTACGGAGATCGACGAAAACTGCTCGGAGCTTCGAGCGACGACGGGCACGTCTTGACCATTGTGGCATCACGCGAGGGAGGCAACTGAAATTATTCAGGAACTACTGTTCCCGGGGTGGGGAAATTGTGGGTCGAGCAGAGCTCGAACCCACGACCAGCCGCTTCTACCACCAGAAGCGAACCACTCGAGCTACGGCTCAATCCCCCGCTGTTAGCAATTGCGTGTGCATACCACCACCATAGAGATGTGAACGACGGTGGCCTGCCGGGACGGTGTGAAATCATCAGCGCCTGGTAATTGTCATGCCGTAAATAACAATACAAAGCCAATAATCCGACCATCGTTTCTTTTAAATTTTATTGTCATCTGGGATGCTTGATTTGCATATATAATTTATTTGTGTAATTTCTGAGTGGAAGGAGGCCACACCAGAGCCTGCCACACCAAATCTGAATAGAAGTATTTATGATTTAAATGGGTTAAATGATTAAACAACTTTATTTATTGTTAGTAGCTTTTGTATACAAACACGTCTTTGGCTAGAGCTATTTTTAGTAGGTTTCACGTTTTGGAAACTAGCTCTAGCTTAGAGCTAGAGGGATCCAAAGAGGGCTTCTGATAAAGTACCTCAATCAATTTTCACTCTTCCCTATTTACCTTGAATTACCAGGCAGTTCTGTTACAAAGGAGAATAACATCACGGTGACTTTGATCCAGTACATTGTCATGGACCAATGAGATAATTCATACTGAGTAGTAGAGTACAAGTGAGGTGAGTAACAAGCTTCGAGATCGTGCGACCGTCACCGAAAAAAAAAAAAAAAAGAACAGCTGACTTGACTAACAAAGGTTCCTGGACCCATCCGGTGTGTGATCAGAGGAGTTCCCGGTGTGGAAGCGTTCAACCCTGCACCGCCACCGGCACAGCACCCTGGTCCCTTGGACCGAAGACGCTGAACTGATCTGAACCGATTCCGAGATTACAGTAATTAAATTCTGTAAGGTAATACGTGTAAATATTTAGTGGGGTACTACTAGGCTCACGCTGTCTGTTAACGAGAGCAGATTAGCAGCGTTCCGTTCGTGCCACACTGTTGCTTACTCGTAGGACGACGTGGAAGTCACTCAACGCACATGGCCACATGTGATGCGAGCGCGCATGGCATGCTCACACCCAGCTGTTAGCCCGTAATAACAGCTCAATTGCGTCTAGTAGAACCGTACGCATTGTTGAGAAAATTAACCACCGCCCTTGTAACAACAATTGGAAAAAATGGTAATTGCTGCTATGGTAAACGCCATAACTGTTACGCGACTGATACGGTCTGATGGATGGTGACTATAGCCCATTGACATGCTCAGCAATAATGGGAAACACAACAGTGATAGGCGAGAGAAGAAGCGTACCATACCGACAGTCCAAGATCCGATCCTTAACCCGTGATGCAATGCAAGTGCAATTGCTTGGTGAGAGAGGAGAGGACCGGCGCCGCGCGCGAACGCGACCCCCACCGACCACTCGCGACGATGGCTTGTATACAACGGAGTCTGACCAAAACGATAACGATGAACCGAAGATTTCGAGCCCCAACAACCGAGAAGGGATAACGAAGCGAAATCCCGGAGGCAGGCACCTGGTAGGTCTGGTCCACACGAGGCGAAACTGATTTTCAAAAAGGTGCAAAAGGAAGAAAAACAAAGAGAAATTTTTGCTGCAACACATCTGCTTTTGTGATTTTGAAAGCACTTTAAAATAAAGTTTAAAGCTGCATTGAACTTTTGTAGATTTTAAATTCAGGCGATAGGGTTTTGGACACGTCGGTGCCATATACCAATGCAATCTCCCTTTTTTTTTTTTTTTCTTTAACGACATTGTGGTATACATCCTCGTGGCAACTCGTCGTGCTCCGCATCATATCATATCTTATTATATCATATATACTCCGTATGTATAATTAACAAAAATCTAAATCTAAAATGGGAAGGTAAAATAGATCGATGAGAAAAATGCACGGGATTTCTCCCCAAATGTAGCCCCTCCGCGAACCGAACCCAAGCAGGCCCTCGATCGAAACAATCCCCACTCGAAAAACGGCAGCAGCAAAAGCACGCAAGGAGGCGCCGCCGCGGACCCAATCCCATCGCCCCCAATCGATAGATCCAGGGACCAGCCGCATTGCCGCGGGATCGAGGGGATGGCGCCGCAGCTGACCGGCGCGCCCGGCTCGGCGGCCGCGGCGGGCGGCGCGGCGGCCGTCAAGCCGCAGTTCCACCACTACCACCACCACCGCCTGCCCCCGCGCCACCACCACCCCTCGCCGACCTCCCTCCTCTCCAAGCTCGCCTTCTGGTCCGTCTGCTCCCTCTCCCTCCTCCTCGCCTTCCTCCCTCCTCTCCCCCGCGGCGCCCGCCCCGCGGCCCGCCCCTGAGTCCCCGCGCCGCTCCCTCCACGCGTCCCCTCCTCCACCGCCTCCTGGGGCGGCGCCGCCTGGGAGAAGAAGGTGCGGGCGTCCGCGCGCGTCAGGCGCTCCAGGGGCCACTCCGTCCTCGTCACGGGCGCCGCCGGCTTCGTCGGCTGCCACGCCGCCGCCGCGCTTCGCCGCCGAGGGGACGGCGTGCTCGGACTCGACAACTTCAACGACTACTACGACACGGGTCTCAAGCGCGGCCGCGCCGCGCTCCTCGCCCGCTCCGGGGTCTACGTCGTCCACGGCGACATCGCCGACGCCGAGCTCCTCGCCAAGCTCTTCGACGTCGTGCCATTCACACGTCCTTCACCTCGCCGCGCAGGCCGGCGTGCGGCACGCGCTCGTGGACCCCATGTCCTATGTGCGCGCCAACGTTGCCGGTCTCGTGGCGCTGCTCGAGGCGGCGCGCGCGGCCAACCCTCAGCCCGCCATCGTCTGGGCGTCCTCGTCTTCGGTGTACGGGCTCAACTCCCATGTGCCTTTCTCCGAGCATGACAGGACGGATCGACCAGCCTCTCTCTATGCAGCCACTAAAAAGGCCGGCGAGGAGATCGCTCATGTCTACAACCACATCTATGGTCTGTCACTCACCGCCCTCAGATTCTTCACTGTCTATGGGCCTTGGGGCGTCCGGACATGGCCTACTTCTTCTTCACCAGGGACATCCTTGCTGGTCGGCCAATTACGGTCTATGAGAGTGCCGGTGGAGGTTCACACCAGACTACCATCTCCCGGGATTTCACCTACATTGATGACATTGTGAAGGGGTGTGTAGCGGCATTGGATACAGCTGGTCGGAGCACAGGCAGTGGAGGCAAGAAGCGAGGTACCGCGCCGTTCAGGACATACAATTTGGGCAACACTTCACCTGTGCCTGTTACACAGCTAGTGGATTTGCTGGAGAAACTGCTCAAAGTTAAGGCTGTGAGGAAGGTTGTTAAGATGCCAAGGAATGGAGATGTGCCGTACACGCATGCTAATGTAAGCCTTGCGCAGAGGGAGCTCGGTTACCGGCCATCCACAGATCTGCAAACAGGCCTCAAGAAGTTTGTGCGGTGGTATCTTGAGTACTACCATCCTGAGCTGGCTGAGAAGCAGAAGCTGCGTACCAGTAGCAATGGCAAGGGTTCACGTGGTCGGAATGGCAGCTCAAGTAGCGCAAGATGACTGTCTATTCAGTGTCTCCGTGGCCTCTCCTGATGGTGTGTATCAGAATTCTACCTCCATTCCTTAATTCATCAGATTGAGAGGCTCATTTTGCTCAGCAAATTGTGAAAGTGGAACAGAAGTTAAGAAACACTCACTAGGTAGCCATCATAATTGAAAAGCCTGATGCTTCTCTTTGCTACCTCGTAGCCAAGCATTTAATTCCTAGTTCCATTAGTTGGTTCTTTGGATGACACCGTTCTGAAGATTTTTTTCATGTCATGGGTTTTGGGGATGGCACTCTGTTGTGTAGACTACCATAGATTCTTTTAGTGACTTTTTGTACCACGGAAGAGAACTAAGTATATCATGACTTGCTTTTGTTCAATTGAAGTTGAAGTGGCGATGATCAGCAATTTGTCTATGCTTTTTTTTGCTGACGTGCATACTCTTTATCTATAGATATGGGTGCTACATATGCTCACTTGCTCGGCAGCTGCGTTTTGCAAACTTATTTTCGCCATAAGAATCTTAAGGTCTTATGTGTACTGGGACCTGGGTATGGAATTTTATGTCATGAAGTATGTTTTTCAGGTCATACAATGATAAAACCATTTGGTTATTGAGGTATTTTCATTGTATTATTTTTCTTGTTAGTCACAATTTACATTGCTAGAGTTATTTAAGATTTGTGACAGTGTTAGAAATTCTCTTATTTGTAGCTAGTACTTCATTGATGTGAATGGTATCACAGGAAACTTTTAGGCAATCAAATGATATATGGTTTAATTAATTAATTTGCAATTTTCTTTCAATGAAACAATGATGCCAAATGAAACAATGTTTATTGTTGATTGTTGAGGCACTTGTAGTTGTTCACTTGTTTTGTCAAGATACTCTATCGACCCCTTTTATATTGGTATTATATGTGGCATTTTATTGATTAAATGTTCACTCATGATGATGCTTGTTGATGATTCTGCAATTTCCTGATTGTGGTTGCACTATAACTGTAGTTTTTCCCCGATCTACATGATTCTCGGCTTCAGTCTTATGATTTTTCCTAAAAGGTGAATTGTGATTGTACTGATGCTTCTAAAGGAAAAATCCATTATGGGACTCTTCGGTTTCCTTCATTAGCATGTATCTAGGATTCTGCAGCGCACTTTGCCTGTGTTTGGTTGTTCATGGAAATTTTTATGCAGACTTAAACAATGTTCAAAGCAGTAGCTAGTACATTGAATAGGCGATGTAGACACAAAGCTGATGCACAGACATAAAAGAAGAAATATTCTCACCTCTTTCCACCTTATTTACTAGAAGAGTACTCTTACTAGAAACATAAGATCTCTACTAAAACATGTCTGTGACTGGATATAACACAGCATAAGCAACCACTATACTCCTATTGCTTGTGCATCCTTACTTCTGTTTCCATCCGATGGACTGTGATTAGAGACTCTTTTTTGCTTGTGCAATCTTCCTTCTGTTTCCATCCATGTGCTTTGGCCGTCTTACCATGGATTGTGATTGACATGCATGTGCTCTCTTATTGCCAGCCACGAGTTTTATGCCCCCAGTCATAATCTACCACTTCGTTCAAATGGCCCGTCTCTGGAATTCAAACTTGCTGCTATGATTACTTTCCATCCTGATGCACAGAAACAGGGAGTAGGAAGCAAGCGGTACACCTTCAGTTCCGAGTTCCAGTACCTATTGCCCATCTCTGTACATGGACAAATTGACAGATGTTGGACACTATGCCGGATGTTTACTTTTTTACTGTGCACGGTGGGCGGATGGCTCCATCAGGTCACCAACGAGACAGCTGGTGATCGAGGGCCGGAGAGGAGCGACGTCGAAGTGTTTTGCATAGTAGCTCTCGGGAAGTTGTATTGTTAAGGACTTTGTACTCGACAGCTCGACCCAGTTGCTGAAAAACTCAATGCTGCAAACCTTGGAAATATCCAGATCCAGTTGGTGAAAAACATGACAAATCTCTTTAGAGTGCTGATCCCTGACGTTTACTGATGTGTTTCTGAAAACAGTATGATCGTGACCCCAAGATAGCGGTCGCCGCCATTCTCGCCCCACCTAGGCACCCACGACGAATATGGGCCTCGTGCAGTTCTGCTTCGTGGGCTGCACCGGCCTGCCAACTAAAATGCAGTCAGGTGTCTAGCATGGTCCAATACGCAATAAAGATTCCACATATGGCACCATGTAATGCAAAAAAGGGAGTTGGCCGTAGACAAATTTTACCCCTTCCTCGTTGTAATAGCCCAGGTCGTATCGCATATTGACTATTGTTTCAAGAGATCCATCATGGAGGTTGCACTTGAAAAGATCCCTAGCATCCACGGAGAGGAATACCGTGTCCTGATCAGCTGAAGCACAAACAAAAACACGAACACTCCTTGGTATGGGCAGGGAAAACACCACAACGTCGCGACCATGTTAATATGTTTTGTTCATCTTGTGCTAACCAAATGTAGACTTCCAACGCGGAGGGAGAGTGGACATAGCACAACTTGCCACCTAGCTCACACATAAGGTCATTGGGACTTAGGCAGCTCCTGCATGGAGGATTGGGGTGCACAGTGAATGTATTATCACGCATGCTGAATCGAAGGATAACATCTGTGGCGAGCTTACCCTGGTCGGCGTCAGCCACGGACTGGACTGCACTCCAATAGAAGAATCCTGGTAAGCAAATAGGAGTCCTAGGCTTGATAGGGTAAGGTGGATCAATGGTGGCTTTCCATTCCAACGTCTCCTGGCATCGCCAAGCGTCAAGACCTCATGCCCAACGTCGTATTCTGTAAATATTTGCCCTTTACTGTATGAGCGCAAGAAGTGCCTAGCCACCTTATACGTACCACTGGAAGGATCGAAGCCAAAGGCGACCCTTTGGTCCGACACCACACGACTCCGAGTGCCCCGCGGCAACTCGACGAACTCCTTGGTGGCCGGGTTGCACACGAATATGTTCCCTGTGATGCTGGGGATGAGAACCAGTCCGTCGCAGTGCAGGGGATGGTGAATAGTGGGATGCCGCCATAGGGAAGAGGCTTGTTCCGCATAATGAGCTTGGCGACCTTGCTCTGCTGTGCTGGCTCGTAGCTGTAGATCTGCACGAACCGAGAGGCCACCTTCCTGTGTTCCGGTTGGAACTTCCGGGGACTAGCACCACGGATGATGACCTAGCTCTTGCAAGCTCCAAGTGCTGACGAACGAAATGAGTGCTGGTTATGGTGGCGTACCACGCCTTGCAGACGGATTTGAAGCGCATAAGGGACTTCACCGGAAGGCGCACAAGGATCTCCAACAGCAGCACCTCATCTGGAATAATCATGCTGCCACTGCCGACCTCCGGCTCCATTGACGGCGTCGTTTGGAGATCGGCTGGTTCATTATTAATCCTGACTGCCTTCAACCTGCTCTATCCTGTCCTGCGCGTCCACGCGTACTCCTATACTATATATCCAATAAGGAGAGTCAGAGTACAAGGGCAAGCGCAACCCCGACTCGAATTGAGACCTGATACGGATCGGTATCATACAGCAAACCACCAAGACATTATTATTACATACTATTATATTTATTTATGTTATATCTCTGGCGGGCGGATTCGCTTCGGAGTCGGTGCTTTCTAGTCTAAGGTTTTCTGACGGGCGGAGTGAATGCATTAGATGTGTGTGGGTGTGTCGGTTGTTTTCAACAAAATTACTATCATATTTTTTTGACAAATAATAACAATATTACTATTATTAATTCATATGTGTTCTCTCAATGTTAACACGAGCAACGTGCAACTGCCGGTTTGCCGGATGTGTGATCTGATGCGGATTCAGTCCAAGTGGACGCCACGTTTTACCCGATCATAAATAACTAGTATAATGCCCGTGTTGCCATGGTTTTATTTAAGAAATACACTTAAAAACAATACACGAAGATTTTTTTTTCATAGTTTTGTCTCAAATAATCTGGAATACATTCATGCATAACAAGACATTTTAGGTCTTGGCCCATTCGGTGTCCATCAGTGGCGGACTGTGTGTCCACTTCTATTTAGTCACCATCTAAAAGTATCATGTTGATCGTTTAAATGTAGATCCACAACTCGTAGCACTAAATTGTTCCAGTCATTTAGATTTTGGTCTACAAGAGATCTCCGAAAGGAGATATTTAGAGGCACAATGCTAAAGGTATTAAAGATTGTCCATCCCAAATTTCTTCCTAACTTTTTTGATAACAATCAAAAAAATTTTGCAGAATATCACTTTTTTCCGTGGCTTTTCTTTATTAATATAAGTTCTTAAAAAATGACTTGAATTTGACAATATTTGCACAAAAGTAAGACGAATGGTCAAACTTGAAGCAAAAAAAAAAGTCAAACGACTTATAATAATTCTTCCTCCTAATAACAATATTGTACAAGTTAGGATATTGCTCTCTTAAAGTGGATGGGTCTAACCAAGTATCCTCCCAAAATCGAATTTGCATGCCATTTTGTCTTGACACAATTTTGGTTGGACAAAAATCTTTGACAATGATTTTGTCATAGCTCACGGCTTGGCTGTGGCTGGCTAGTGGTCTTGTTTCTAGAAAGGCAACGAGAACCGGCAAAGGGAAATTCTCATTCATACCCTACCCGTTTGATATGGATATGGATTTTGGATGCCCCGGCCGCGTATATCTTTTCCAGCAGACATGGAGAGATGGGGCAGTCCGGCAGTGGAAGGACTCGTTGCGCTCACCGCGCACGACGCCGTGCCCGCTGCCGAACGGTACAGGCCGCGCGGATTGCCCAGTAGCTCGACAAGCTGTCTCCCGTTCCTTTCACAGGGCTACTAGCTCGAATGCCCATGTTGTCCACGGTTGGGAGCTTCAACGTGTTGGATGCCCACATGATATCTGACCCACACACGTAGCCCCGGTCGATGAAAGGGCCGAACAAGTTGTTGTAAGCTTTGCAAACTGCAGCTGCGAGCTTCTTTTACGCTTTTGTTTAGCGGAAGTAATTAAATCAGTGTCGGTAGCAAATGGAGGAATCCTTACAGCTAGCTACCTACTAGAGCGTAACTTCGGTGCACGCGGCTTCAGCTAAAGGCTGAAAGGCATCCCATAGGGACCAGCAGAGAGAGAAAAAGGAAAGGGAAACCCAAACCCGGGCACCTGCCGGTGGCCTTTGCGCCTCCGCTGTCCGGTGCGGCAGCAAAGATTTGCGTGAGCAAGCGCCGTGACGTGCCTAACACCAACCGCGCGCACCAGCGGCCAGCGGGCGATGCGCCCCAAATTAAGGCCTTGTCCGATGATTTGGTGCCGCCGCGGCCACCATGCATCGCCGTTAATTTGCTGTGGCCCTCCCTCTTCATCATTGCAACGGAACCTAACGTTCATTAAGCAGAGTGCAGACTGCTGCAGATCGTTCCCAACGAATGTTGTTAGGTTTGTGTGTGCCTTGCAGTGCATTGCCGACGGCTGTGCCGTGCCGGCGACGGCAGCGACAATGCATTGCAAACCGCGTCGCAGACGCACCGCCCGACAGGACGTGAGGACGGGGCGGTAGCGGTGATGCTTGAGAGCCACACAGGGTGACGAGGACACGAGGTGGTGGCCTTGACAGGAGAGGAGACGTGAACTCTGAACCTCTGATCGATGGTCTCCGAGAGGGCGATGGGCGACCGCGGAAAACGAGTTTCGGGGGTTTGAAACTGCTGGGTCGGAGGTTTTCCAATTTTCCAGTCTAGTAGTAGTGTAGTACCATAAGCTACTCGTACTACACCACAGGTACAACCGGTCCACTGGCGGAGGTGCTGCCAACGTTGCAAATCCCCTTAGAAGCTGCTGCTGCTGCTGCTTTTTCTCTATGCCGTAGGAAAAATAAAATTGAATTTCGAGCACAAAAGGTTCTTTCCTCTCGACCGGCGACGGCCCAACCACCACCATTCCTTGTCTTCCTCCGTGTGTTCGTCAAAGTGCTGTCCGTTTCTCGCTCCAACACGAGTGCTATGGCGCCGGACATTACAGGACAAGCATGGGCTGAGAATGGAGACGCACAACTCATCACAGCGGTCTCTCAACTCTGAAGTCTGAAACCATACAAGTATGGCCAAACGGAAAGATAGCGACAGAGTAGAGGAGGCGAGTGCCATGATTGCCGGCGCCGAATGCAGTGCCCCGCTCTTATCACATCTACACCACACCTTTGTTATTATTTCTTTTCCTATGCATATCGTATACATGCCCGTTGATTAGTCCTATACATATATGACTTGATCGAGTGGCGCCGCTGTATTTTGCACTTGCACGTTTGAAAGTAGCATTAGTATATCTCCCACGAACCAGGCCAGGCCAGCTGTGTTGTTTCCATGTTTGACGATGAGCGCTGGCCAAGTAAAGAATCTCAGACACCCACAGTATAGTGTCCACGTATAATTCACGCACGAATATTAGTTTCTGTGTACGTGTTTGGTGGAATGAGAGAACAAAAGTGTGCGAGACGGTTCCAGTCAATTCCAGGACAGCGAAACCAAAGCAAAGGAACTTTGAAAAAGGATACATCCAGATCAGAAACCAAGCCAGGAATCGCGATTACTATAACAAAACCAAAAACCACAGTGTTACAGGCAGCTAACTGACGAGTATTATCATCCCCAAACTCTATAGGCCGCAGCAAATAGATAATTAACCAGCTGCAGCATCCTCTAACACACATATATGTACATCGAATCATCGATCGATCAAAAAGCAACCAGCACAACCAAGCGCGCGCGCAAAAAAAAAAGCTGATGATCGAGCACACACCGCATGCAGATACAGATAATCACGTATGAGACTGATGAGAAGATGGAAGCATGATCCATTCGCCGATTGGTTTCACGGCCTCCACATGTCCTGGATGGTGGAGGGAAGCTGGCGAGCTTTGAGGAGGAGGAGGACGACCATGGCGACGCCCCAGGGCGAGCTGCCCTCGGATGGAGGCCGCTCGTAGCCCTTCCAGCGGCTCTCCCTGGGGTAGAAGCCGAAGTATCCTCGAAGGTTTCGACGGAGGAGATCCAGCGGATGAGGAGGACGAGCGCGATGGGCACGACGAGCAGCGCCCAGCCTCAGCTGCTGCGACGCCTCCTCGATGAAGTCCTCGTAGGTGAAGAACCACGAGACGCTCAGCAGCAGCGTCACCATGAGCAGGATCAGGATCACCTGGTACGGCAGCGGCGACAGCGTGAACGCCTCTACGATCGAGGACTCCGCGCGCCGGTCGCCGTAGTACGACATGGTGCCTGGGATGCAGCGCCGGTTGTTGCCTTGGGGTGATTGCTTTGGTTCGGGGAGCGTTGGGGGGTCGAAGGTGGGGGAAAGCGAGCGAAAATGAGGCGGACGTGGGGCGAAGCGACGATGGGATATAGGCGCGTGTAAACCAACCCACGATCGTGTCGTGTGCGCGGAGATGGAAAGGTGCGTGTAACGACCAAAGCCCGCCTCCTTGTGCCGACGTGTGCAGATCGTACCTAAGGGACGGTGGAAGCAGAGGATCGGATCGGACGCCCAGGCCTGCTGATTTGACACTTGACAATCGGAAAGGCCTGAGCTCACACAAAATACAAAACTCCCGTGTAGTGTAGTAGTATGATCGAGGAAGATTTGCACAAAAATAAAGCAGATGAGAGGGGTCGGTGCGTGACGTTTGGCGCGGGCGTACGCGTGGAGACCGGCAGCGCTGCTCTCCCTTTCTTTCCGGGATGAGATCGAGCAAAATCCGTGTCGTTGCTTTGGAGCAGCGGAGGATTTTGGTGCGTTTTGATTGCAGGCTGATGATACGCTTCCTTGACTTGACTCCATGGGTAATTGCCTGAATTCTGAGTGGAGCGTGATTCTCTGGATTTCCTGATCGGTTTTGGGTCAGGTTACCATATACTCCGGCAGTTTCGTGTACGGAAGAGAAGTGGAGTGATCCACATACAACATGTGGACGACGTCTGTGGTCCCTAGAGCCGGTAGAGGTATTACTTGGTACAAATCGTTCTGTCTGATTCGTGAATCGTGATGGACCTTTTCGTGTCTAGTCAAGCCTCAACAGAGACGCTTTACAATCCAATAACTGACCACAAAAAATCGTTGCCATGATTTATAGCGAAACTGAAGCGCCGGATCCTGCAGCTGTAGTCGCGCACGCCGCACGGTACCAAATTTCCGTCTAGTCGAAACAGATCCTGTTATATTTTTTTGTCTTTTCTTTTTTGAGTTTGTCTATATTTTGTCTGTACCTTTTTGTGTTTTGAATCGTCTATATTTTTTTGTCTTTCGGACAAGTCCAGCCCAATCATCAGGTTGGTTTTCGGCCTAAACTTGCTCGGCTCGTGTTGGGCCTAATTCCCAAGGCTTCCCTTCTTTTTCTGTTCCGTCCGCACGCAGCGCCGCCGTTGCCATCTATAACGCCGCGCGCCGCTCGTGCTTCCCTCCGCGCCCGAAGCAGCGCCGCCCCCGATTCCTCCGTACGGCCGACGCCGCCGCGCAGTAGCGATGGCCGGAGAGAACGCCGCTGCCGCCAGCTCCGCAGCCGTAAAGAAGCCCCCCCGAAGGAGGAGGAAGATGACGACGAATTGGACAACGTTCCGCTGGCAATGTCTAGGGCTAGGAAATCGGGTAATGCGAGCGCCTCCAAGGTCAAGAAAGGAGGAGGAGGACGAGAGCGACGACGACGAGGAGGAGGAGGAGGAAGAGTACCAGCCGATTTCGCGTTCCTGAGTAAAGAAGGTTTGTTTGCCTCTACCCTAGATCTCTGTTTTCTACCCTGTGGCGTGGCGGGCGTCGTGGTGCGACTGTGTGTGAGGGACGCTAGGTCTTAAGAGAGAGATTTATAGGTTACCATTTTTTTTAACGCAATGCTAGGTTACATTCAGTTAGCTCATTTTATTACTTCAACTTCATCTGTGGATGTTGTGGAATTGTAAAATGCAGAGACGAAGTTTTTGCCTTCGCCCTTCGGTCCGGTATTATGCCCCGGCCTCCAGGCCAATGTTGGGATAACCTGGGACTTTATCTGTATCTCAGGGAGTTTTTATCGGAATTTTTGGGATTTAGTTCAAAAGTTGAGGGTTGTTAACTTTTGAACTTCGATTTAACTTTATTATTCACTATTTTCGTCTTCACTAAATTTTGTTGTCCTAACACAAACACATGACATGATGTTGCCCTTGATTACTGACCTGTGGTACTCTCTTGTGTCTTCTAAAGAAGCTAACATTGTCCTGTTTTGTAGGGAAACGAGAAGCAGAAAGGCACCACGAATAGCAATCAATACGGCGTTTCGAAAGTTAAGAAAGAAGAAGCTGATTCTGACGACATGATGTTTTCTCACGGTTGCAATTTGCATGCCCTACTGTTCCCATTCCCAGCTATATTTCTTTTTAGCTTCTTGTTTTGAGGTTAACAATTATGCACCTTTTCAGCCAAAAATCACAGAAGAAAAGTGCAGGTGCTGCTGGAAGTAACGCCAAGACATCAAAGGTTAAAAAAAAAAAAGAAAGATTTGGGAAGATCTCAAGGTATGTAGTCTACCAAGGCTGTTATGTTGTTGTATCCTAAAAAAAAAAAAAGTTATGTTGTTGTAAATTTACTTATTGTCTTGTGACTTGGTGAAGGAGGTTAAGAAAAGGAAGAAACGAGTGGGTGTCAAAGGAGAGGCAAACATGGCCATTGTGAAAGGCAGATAAGCTGAAGAAAAGAGAGGAAGGTATATGAATTGCCAGGGCAGAAGCATGATCCTCTGAAGAATTATGACTATTCTAACCTTCTCCAATCTGATATGCATCTGCAAAACAATTAATTTTTCTTCTTTGCTGCAGAGGGATCCATTGAGGGTATTCTATGAATCACTATACGAGCAGGTCCCCACCAGTGACATGGCTGCAACCTGGTGAGATACTAAATATTTATAAGCTTTGTAAAGATTTCTGTTACTTACAAACTAGATGTAGTAGCTATAGTGTGACCCATATATTGTTGGATCAGTTGAGACCAATCTGGTGCCTGAGGGCCAATTTTATAAAATATGTCATGTTTGATAAATCATTGCCAAAAGCTTGCATAACAAGGAGATCTATTCGCCTTCACAAAATGTTTGTCCTTGAGCTCAGAGCTCAAACCGCAGCTGATAATGAGAAGGGCAGGCCAAGGTCCCTTCTCATTTTTCAAATCTTGAAAAAAAAATTGATATAAGTGAACATTTTGTCAAATAGAGTGCTTACAAATGTGTCAAGCAGTCGAGCCACACCTTTGGCAAAGATAATCACAGTGGTGCATGCATCACTATGGAAACAATGCTCACATTCTGTAACTGTGTAAACAACATTACAAATAAGATCTTTTCTTGATTTTTGTAACAACATTACAGTCTGTGTTTAATAATATGATGTAGCAGGTAACACAGTATTCTGCACATCCTGTTTGGTTGATGCCTAAGGTTACCAAAAGAACACAACTAAAGCTTAGTCAACTAGTGCAACTTTTTTGTGGTGCTAATATGTGGCTAGAAAAATATGTAGCTATATGTGCTTAGAAAGTCTGCGGCCACATTTGCATCTTGAACCATACAGCTGCCTAAGACATTATGGCATGATTAAGCTGTAGTGTAGCAAACTTAGGCATGAGCCAAGAATTTTGGAACTCTAATTTTGAACATGTAAACCTGCATGCAAAGACCATCTGATTGTGATGTAATTCTGGCGAAATTGATCCTTTGTTGTTTTTAATAATAAAAGAAATGAACCATGCTTTTTTGTGCTTCCATAATATTTGTGAATTAATATTTAGCATTATGTTTGGTTGATGTTAGATTAGTTGATTGGAATCTTGTGAAGTAATATCTTGTGGAAAGATGAACTAAGGTATTTAGCTTTAGCTTAAATATAACTTCTGTTATTTTTTAAACCATGCCATTCTGATATGAATTCTTAAAAAAAACATGCATAATGAAATATTAAGCCTTTTTTTACTTTGGTTTGAATTTTAAATATTAAGGAATTGGCCTCTTGCATTAGTTAGTTTCTGTTATGAAAAGAGTCATTTGGCAACCAAACAATTCTTTTTTTTTTTTTTTTTTGCTGTATCTTGGTTTCAGCTAGTTCCCAGCAAATTCATCACTAGACTATATCATTCCTTGCCATAAAATATTTACTAGTTACTGAGCGCACCTACAACTTGCTGGAAGATATTATTAATGGTCAAGTTATCAAGTATCGCTGCCGCAGCCCCAGACCTGAATGCATATTTATGAACTGTATTGGTTTTTCTACAGTCTGTTAATATATTTCTTCGGTGCTAGGAGTTTAAGGATGCATGAACGTTCTTTTTAAAGCAAACTATATTCAATTACTCTTTGGATGTACATAGGGTTGATGGAATGGGGTTTGCTCCCGTTGGATGTTGCTACAAAAAGTTTTTTCAGAAGAAACAAGGCCAAAAGTTGAAGTCACCAGTCAAAACAACTGTGGCAAAGAGAAAGCCTTCTCCAATCAAGGCACTGCCTCCCGTCTGGAAAGAAGTCAAAGGCGGCTGCAAAGAGTGCTGGAAAACAGACGTCTCAAAAGAAGAGGAAGGCAAGTGACACAGATGGCCGATGACGACGACGATTTCATGACTCCTACTAAGACAAAGACCAAGAGGCAGAAGGCCTAGTTAGGTCTTAACAATCTCATTCCATTGAGATATGTTCTTCGAACAATTTCTAGATCAGGATAACCTTTGGAGGTGATGAGATGGTTGTTCCTTCCATTGGTTTTTGCCCTTTGAGCTGAACTAATTCTGTGGAGAATGGCTTTTGAACTCAAGCGTGTCGATGGCTTTTTAGACCCGGAATGAAGGGAAGTTCCTGCAAACTGTCTCTTCGTTACCATTTTTTGTCTTTGATTAGATAACATCTGATTGAATGACTATGTGCACGGAGTAACATATTTCTTCGAGGCTCCACATAGGCGCCATCCCCAGCCAAAGCAAAATTTAGAATAGCTATTTGGTTTCCATTGATGATATGCAATTATGTATATGGCTTGAACGCCTTTATTTCCAAACTTATATGTCAATCGGGTTAACAAACCAGATGACCCAGCATTTTCGCATCTTGTCATCTAGCAAACTTGCTTTGTGCCTCTGTGATCAGACAAAAGCAATAACACAGGCACTGCTCAACTACTAATAGTGCCCTGGCCCGTTTCCGTTTTCCTGTAAATTTTCGTCGTACGTTCCACCAACGACGACGATGTCAACGGCACCGATGAAACATGGCGGATTATGGTGCACCGATTAGCCGGACAAAGGCTCGTGCACGACGATGTCGGTAGAGATGAACACGGGGTTGTCGTTCAGCCTCAGCATGGTGGCCGTAAGGATATCTGTGAGCGACTTCTTGAACTCCGCTTCATCTGCCGCTTTTCTTCTTCGACGCCCACTGTTTTGATTGACTCTTCCACGACAGCATCCACCTGACAGATGGTTAGAAACATCAAAATCTATGTCCCGATTGGGCATATATCATCATTGTCAGTTCCAAAGTTGAGAGGGGTTAGAGGATGTTGTGTGCCATTTGGAGATGATATATACCTCTTTAGCAGCACCATATATGGCAGGCTTGCAGCATCGGCCATCTTATCAAGCGCCGCTATGAGGTACTCCTGGGACGCCTTGCCTTATGTTCTGCTGGTAAACCTTTCCAAACAGAACCAACAGCTGGTGCACAGAACAAGATTTAATTTAATTTAACGCACATCGGCATTGGCATTCCCCAGCAACAAAACCGTCTGAAAATCACAACTTTGAAAACAAAAACAAAACAAAACAGTTTGGTTTGGATTAGTTATATGTACCTTGTCCAACTCAATTTGTTGGCCAGCAGCCTCTTGACGCCACTCCGTCATAGTGGTTCTCGGTGTGCGCGACGATCACAGGCTGCTCCTGGAGCCGATCGGCGATGGCGCCCAGCAGCTTCTTCAGTTGCTTGAACAAGTCGTCTCGGGAGGCCGGCTGCTGCGCTCAAGCTGATCGGCAGGAAGCTGCTGCAATGCCGGCTCTTACGACGTTCTCCGCGAACCAGGTGTCTGGAAGCCGGTGGGCAGTCCGTGGTCGACGGTCAGCTTCTGGAGAGCGGCCAACAGGCACTGACGCAGGGGAGGACGCGTCTTCAGAACCAGAACCGAAACCGACCTGGCGAAAATGGCGGCAGCTGTGGGTTCGTATCTGCTGCCTGCCGGCCACGAAGTCCCTAGGTCCCTCGCCGTCCATGCGCAGTATCACGAGGGGGTCCTCTTGAGCCCGGCCGCCATGCCGAGGGTATGTCTGACAGCGCCTCCTGAACTCGGCCTTGCTCACTCGCCCCGATTTCCCATGAGTCGCCTCGCTCACCACCTGCACGTACGCCAGTAGGGGTTGCAGTGAACAAGGTGTCAAGGTAAAGCGTGGAAGCCTGCAAACAATCTGGGATTTTTTGTAGCCAGTGGTTTACGCCAGGGTAAGATCTCAGAGGAATCGGCCGTGCCAGAGACAAACAAGTCGATTTTGGTGATTTTACTCGTAAAGATGCACGGGCAGGCCCAGTATTGTCAACGGTTCAGTCGGGGCAAGATGTTTTGGTTAGGATTTCGATGTTTTAGGTTCTGGCTCAATGGAATGCAGTGCATCTGGTGGGCTGTGGAGATCTGACATGGTCCTTGCATTGCATTCGAAACCTGCCATCTGGTTCTTATGATCAGAATTAATGATTAATGCGTTCTTTTGTTTAACAGTTCAATTTATTGAAGCATGAGGTACTGACACTCCGCAAGCATACATGTAGTACGTCATTACCAGCACAGCTCGCGGATTGGTTTATTAGTAAAGATTCAGTCGTTGCCATGTCACATAAATATATGTGTGTTAACAATAATAATGCATACAACCTTCAGTAATAATAGCAGTGCAGATTAAATGACAACTTTGACCTTTCGTTAAGTAATTTGTGACGAGGTTTATTCGCTTAAACTTAATACTGTATAATGTTTTTCTCTCAACTAAACAAAACAGTATCAACCCAAAAAAAGCGAGGATGCGCTGGCGTCCTATAGATCAGTGGAGTATGTGAATACTCAACCTATAAGTCGAGGATGCAGATTTTTTTTTTTTTTTTTAGCCCAGGCTTCAGACCCAAAAAAGTTGTTAATTTACGTCAAGGATAAGCTATGGTTGAGCGAGTTATTTTTGTTTATTTAAATCCCAAATATAAGTCGTTTGACTTTTTTTAGGCTCCACCTTACTTTTGATATCATTACTGTTTTATTCATAAAAAAATTTGTGCAAATATTATCAAATTCAAGTGCATTCTTTAAAAACTTATATTAATAAAGAAAGCTACGGTAAAAAAGTGATATTTTAACATTTTTGAATAAAGACTAAGTCAGTGAAGTTTCAAAATATCTGCTAAAAGTAAACAACTTATAATTTGGATGGAGGAGTATTATTGTGATTACAACTGGATAACAAAATCAAACCACCACTAGCAGAAACTACAAATTTGGCATGGAACGGACAACGGAGGGCCCGCCTCTTCAAACTTGGGGTCGGGACACATGACTTTGAGGATTTGTTCGTTGATCCCGAACTAAGGCAGCATGTAAACCTCCAAAGAAAGCAAGGGCCATAAACCATTTTTTGTAGTACATTTCAGACTGAAAGGAGGGGAATAACCACATCCAAATCATGCTTTTGAACCGCCAGTGATCATCTCACTTTAGTCAGCATCAGCTACCATGGCATGGTAGCTTTTGTTCTTGGTTCTTGGAAGTAGGTAGGACCGTAGGAGCTAACCACATGATAGGAAAAAACCAGCAAGCTGCGATCGAGCATAATTCCAGTGCAGTGCATACTCTGAGTAGACATGGTCGGTGTTTGGCGACGCCCCTCGGCGGGCAGCCCGAGCGCGGCGCCGATGTCAGCCACGGCGGGGCGCAAGTCCCCACGGAGAGCATGCACCGTCCCGTCGGCGTCGAGCTGCCGGAACTTGGTGTCCACAGCATCCCGAACGCCTCGCGGTCCTCCACCAGCGCCTCCCGGATCTCCGACCCGTCGACCACCACCTTCTCACGGCGGTCACGGGGCGGCCGCCGGCCCCCTCGCCCTGCCCCTCCCTGGGCCCTTCTTCCTCCACCACCCGAACCAGCTGCTATTGCTCCTCTCCATAGGCCCCACCACCCCTCCTCGCCCTTTTATATATACTACGCCAGACGACACTACGGCTCAGCCCCGCCCCGCCCGCCCGGCTCGTGTATACGGGAAAGTTGCACCGGTGGCGTGGCGGTGAGTGAGCTCAGGCGGTGGACGTGCCTCTCGTGACGATGCCTCTCTGCTCGCCCTTTCTCCTTTCCACTAAGCTTGCTTAGCTGTAGCAGACTAGCAGGTAGCAGCACGAGGGTCGCAGCGAGCTCGTGTCGTGCGGCCGGTCGCTTTTACCGAATTGCGTCTCGGCGTTTGGATTTGTCCTCATGGAACTGAAAAGGCATGAGAAGAAAGAAGACGAGCCAGCCGGGCGTGCGTTGGCTGGGACGGGGGCGTTTCGCGGCTGATAATGCGCGCGAGAGATGGACACGTACGTGTGGGTCGGCGCTCACTCACCCGTCGCCCGCCTTTCGGCCATCGCTTTTTGGTGCGCGATGATCGCGCGGTATTCGTGGATGGTGCGGCGGCGACGCACGACCGGCGCGTGGAGAAAGAGGTGCGTCCGCGGAATCCTGCCGCCCGCTCACGCAACTTGGGCTGCGTTCGTGAACGTGGATCGAAAGCAGGTAGCGTTGGTGCGTTGTGACGTTTCGCGTCTCCGGCGGAGAAGGCTATCATGGTCGGCGCGCGGGCGCGGGCGCCGTCGTGATGATTTTCTCAGCGTCGGGACTGGGAGGATGCGCGTCACGGCCGGAAAGCTACACGGCAGGGTGCGGCGCGCCGGGCCGGCCCGGCCTTGTCGTCCCTGGCACGCCTACCACACCAGCGCGCTGCGGCGATTGAAGATTTCTTGGATGCGATGATCAAAGGGTTTGACAAGAGCGACAGGCACATGCTAGGCTATAACAAGTAATAAAAGAACACGTCTTTTGACAAAACGAGATGATGCATCTTTAATTCTGCATCTACATCTTCCTCGCAAAAAGGGGGATGAAATGCACTCTAATCTTTTACTACGTACTCATCAAATGTACCCAACAACAACAGCTGAGCATTTTGTGTGAACATGATGGTTGGGTCGGGACACTGGTGTATCCCTACTTCGGTATCAGATTATGGATGCTAGCTTCTCTTTAAGTGCAATACATGCAAAGTTGCAAACCACCTACCAAGGTCCTAGCGCCATCAGCATTCAGCACTCCTTGATTTGGTCCCCATTGGGCAATTCTATTCTTGACATATGCTTGCAGGTGATCGATGCATATCCTAAAACTATGGAGACGTGTCGGCAAAGTATGGAGTGTACACATGGAGCATCAAATGCCGCTTGTAGGCTTAGAAAAATACAAACTGCTTGACCTGATTGAGGCGAGAGCTCGTTTGTCTCTACCTCATATACTTCGCTTGCTCCAGAAGCATCCCAAGTGTAGTTGGTGTCACAAACTTTGTTGTCTTTTACTCCTTTCATTCAAATGTGTGTGCCTAGGGCACTGGGCCACACCGGCATAAAAGGCACTGAAAGGAACACTGTGGTGCTTGAAGAAGCGCAGGAAAAACAGAGGAAATATCCTAGGGTCTATCCTACATAGCCACTTCCAATATCTGACATGTATTTGTCATTGAAAAAAATGGAAATGAACTGGAGGACATAAGCATATATTTGTTTCAATCCGTCAATGTTTGTGCAAAAGAGTGCTTTTTTGCGGACATTAAAACTACTATATATTGTTCCCAATTGTAAAAGCTTGATAATTTTGTTCAACTTCTACTACTAGTTTTAAGAAAAATACATTATGTCAAGTAACACTATCACCAAAGATTTTATAAGACGTTGAAGTGATGTTGTGTTTAGTGGACATAGGAAAATTTTTTAATTGGCTGGCTGCCACTCTGGCAATGCAGTAAAGAGATAACTTTACCCTTTTTCTTCTTTTCCCTTTGCCTTTATCTTATTTATTTATATCTTCCGTCCTCTCCTAGAACTTTACCAAAACAAGTAATAGATAACTGTGTATTGTATTCGGAAAATCGTGGTGAGATAGTACACATAATTAATTTCGATCAGTTGTGCATACTTAATTTATCCATAAACTTTTAGCACTTACAACGTAAGATTCTAACCTGCTCTATTTAATTGCACTATTGTTAAAAAAACACTAATTTTTATTACCGCGTGTCAAATTTAATGGTTGTGGGCGCACCATTAGGTGGCCCAACCACAAGTTGAAGTCATAGTGCCGCTGCTTGCTCGACATTAATTAAAGGCTTTGTATATATCACCAAAATAGGATACTTTACTTTAAACCCTATCCGTTTAGAGTATAAGGAGGGTAGGGGTGCTCCTAATTGACATCATCTATCAACGGCACACAGGAGTAAAAGTTTTACCCACATCGTGATGACGGCCTAAACGTGTCTAACTCTTGTTTCTATTTACTACACCGGAATACTGCACAATGGTTCACGTGTGCGAGCTCGATGGTGGTGCAGATGTGGTGCGGTGCTTTGGCGCTGGCGCGGCACCGCGAATGGTCGCTCAAATGCAGACGAAGTTTCTCATTAGTTTGTCACAGTGTGGTATGCGTATCGTAAACGAATGTTTTATTTTGTCTCGTGTACTCCTTCCGTCAACAGTTGTAGGCACGAAACCGATGAAACGGCAACGGAGAACGATCACGTGTTGCCGCGTGGCAGCCGGGGCCGGGTTCAGGATGGCAGGATGCCGGCGTGGTGCAGATCCAGTTGCCCACGCTCTAGGAGAAAAAGGAAGGGAAGGGAAGAATGGACTGTGCCTGAGGTGGAAGTCCGATGGCAACAGGTTGTCTTTCACTCTTTCTATTGCCATCTCGTACTTGTTCACACGCATCCCTTTACAAATCCATCGTGGATAGCCCTTAGCCCACCTATCATCTTGTCGATAATGGTACCATTTTTGTGACACCTTCCAATGTCCACCGCTCTCAAATTTGTCTCGGATCCATAAGCTTCTGAAGAGGTGCTTTGGTACGTAGAGAATGATGATAGAACTGCTCTTAAATTACAGGCATTCGTTGCCATGCCACATATATACATGCAGACAAAGCTGACAAGCTGAAAGTGATTAACACTGTCGCAAAACAAGTGAACAAAAACATCTCCATTCCACCAAACAATATCCTACAGCCTAAAAACTCAAAAAAAAAAAAAAAAGAGAGAGAGAAAAAGAAAAAAGATCAACAATGCAGGGAAAACAACGGCAGTTAATTCCCAGCAGGATCTCAGTGGCCGTGCGCCTCCTTAGCTTGGCGCGCGTCACACGGATCGTCTCTCCATCGGCGTCTCAAGCTCTTTCTGCGCCTCTCTGAAGCATCACCATTTTTGACCTCGTCAATGGCCATCTTGTCGGGAGTGGTGGAACGCTAGGCCCAGACTTTGGTGATGGATCGGCACTTTGTGGCTGGAGTTTGAACTGGGTCGGCGGCAGGTTTGACCTCACCTTCTTTGGGCTACCGCCAGGTTTTGATGTGGATGCAGCTGCTGCAGGTTTTTTTTTGTGGATGCCACTGGACCAGATCTCACTGATGTTTGACGCTTGATCTTGGGTGAAGATGGGGCGGGTTTTGTCTCCAGAGATTGCTGTGTCATTGCTGCTTGCCGAGCAGCAATAGATGCCGCTCTGCGCATGACAGCTTTGCTTGTTTTTTGTGGTTGCAGCTGCTGCAGCTCCACCTGCACTTGTGGCTGCTGATGTTGTGGCTGCTGTGGTTCCTGGAAGACACATCAAAGCATGATTTCAACATACAACAATAACAAGATAACACTAACAAATCAGTTAAACCGGAGTACACATTTCTGTGATTTAATTTGAATTGAAGGACTTGGCTTATACATCCAAAAATAAATAAATCTACAATACCATGCATCTTTGATTTAGGTGACCTTTCTTGTACTACATCTCTTCCTAAGTGGCATACAAGGAATGCTGGATGGTGTAAAATATCTGAGTTTATCCTGGAGTATATACTTATGTTTCTCTCAACCATCCGAGTAACAGTCATACTACCTTTCATGAAAAGAATGATGCTGGTAACGCCACTGGACAAATTTACAAAATGAACCTACCGTGAAAGTGAGCAAGAAAAAATAACAGGAAGCAAACGACCATAAGTGCCTTGTTTATTTAGCAGGTATTCAGTACTGGTATGGCGTTTGTGCTATCCTTTGATGAAATATCCAGCAAATGGGTTTGTTTTTGGAATGTTCAAGATTCCAAAATACATATAGTGATCTCCTTTGGATGATCTCCAGGTTGTTTTGGATGAAATATCAGTTCAAACAGGTTGTTTTTCAAGATGCCAAAAAATACGATTAAAGTTCCAGGACACAAATGGTTGAACATGTTGACTTACTACTTGGCAGGATATGACTCAGGATGCTGACATGCTATCACAGTTTATGATATGTTCCAAAAATGTACGACATATTGGTGACCCTGCAGACAGTTGCTAATGAAAGTAGCATCTGGTGTTTGCATATGGGCCAATGCGCGCTCCAGGAGTTCCTCCCTTTTGGTCGACCGCCCTGGCCACGTTTAGTCTGTTGTGGGTAGTTTAGTTATAATAAAAACCACGAGCACTTAAAACTTTCTAATTTGGGTGTGTGTGTGTGTTCAGGAGGCTTATAGTCTCTCCCCTCTTAATGAAATGAACACAGCTCTACAGCATTTTTGACAATACCACTTGGAAACAATAGCTGCAAAACAATACCACTTGGAAGCAGTAGTGAATGCATCTTTCCAACAATGCAGCTGCTAAACTTAGTATGGCATCATGATCAATATTGCATCAGAGAACAACAGTAAAAAGTTGAGTATTGTAAAACATGATGAACACTGAAAGGTCTAACAGATCATTCATTGGAAATCCTACCATTGGACAAAAAAAGGACAAGTAATAGTGCATTCGATCCACACCTGATGAGGGCGCAGCCTTGATTTCTGAGAAGGTGATTGGGCAGCAACATATTTTAAAACGTCAAAGAAAAAGTATTTTGTCCTACTGAAGCAGCCTTCTGGAAATAAGCGCAACCTCCCTCGGTTGCTCGAGCTCTCAGCTCAAGGAGATTCGGTCAATTTCATTCTCATGCTGAAATATATGGCTTAAAGAAAGTCCCATAAACATATGTAGTTCCTGTAATGAAAGCACACATCAGTCCACCAATGCCAAAAAAAAAAACTGTAAGATAGAAGCTAAAAGACAAACTGTATACCTTTGTCCTAGGGTGTACCACAAGTATACAAAACATCAGCTTTGCTTCTGAGTAAAACGGTAGCTTCAACAAGAGCACAGACAATGTTAAGAGTCTCTTCAATGAGCTGAAGAATCACAACCTTACAGTCTTACCATGATATCGTAAAATCTCAAATCTCTCCAAAAACTGTCAACAGGGCAACTAAAAATCCTAGACACAGGGAAAACAAGACTAAATTTGGCAGATTGCTCATGGAAAGTCGAGTATATTGCGCCACATAATTCTGATGAAACACCTTACCAATACGGATTACGTAAAAATCATGAGCTGCTCAATCTCGGTTTGTTCAGTTCAACAGTCTTGTAGCATTCATAGGCAGGATAGGCATAGCCAAAAAGCCAACCTACAGAAATTGGCATATCAAATGCCGGAAAGATAAATATGGCATATTAGCACTTGTATGTTGTGACAAGCCTGTTCTTTCTCATCATATAGTAACTTCCATTAAAAAAGAATGTTTATTTTATTTTCCACCTTCATTCAGTAATAAACCACAAAAAGAAAAAGTTGACAAATTAAAGATGCATGGTTTTAGTATCAAGGCAAGTATCCTTCAAGACTAACATTTTAGATGCCGTGCCTACAGCAAATCTGTAGATAAATAACACACACAGATGAACATAAGAGCTATTGAATGGGAAGAAAAGTTCAACATTGCATACTTAGAGTTTTGGTTACAGGATCAAATCTAGTTCTTGATGAAGGCAGGGTCAAAGATAAAAGAGCACAGAAATTTGACCTGTTTTAACAAGGCAGACAATATTAACCGTTTGAAGAAACATTTTGAAGAAACATGATTATTAGAACATCATCTTCAAAAAGAGAATGAGTGAATAAACCAACAGAACCTTGACCGTTGTGCAATGCATTGAAAATCTGGTCCCATGCTCCTCGAGAACAATACAATAAAAATACTTTTTGAATAAGCCAGTGCTCTCAGCCTCCATTTTCCGGCGAAGAGAAGAAGGTGGACAAATCGACAGAAGGAACATCTCTCCTCATTTTATTTTATGTTTTTGAAGAAACCAGTATACTAAGGATGAATGAAGTTAAACCAAGAGAAAGACTGAAGGCTCTGAATGGGTACCCTAAATCCCCCATTTCAAGAAAACAAATTTAGAAAAATCCAAAACACTCGTGGCTCTGATAAAGCTCCAACCTCAAAATGACAATCTACAGAGAACAAGCTACAAGATTCGGAGCAAGAGAGCGCTTACAGGAGGACCCTTGAGAGAACCCGCCTTATCATCTTTCGCTGCCGACTCAGGCACGCGGACCCAGATCCGCCAAAGCGACGAACACAAATCAAAACACCATCACCGCACCAGCACATTCCGAAAAGGGAAACCACGAGAGAACCGAGCGTACCTCCAAGAAACCTTGCAGGAGAGGGATCTGGACGGTGAGACGACCCCCGGCGGTGGATGGCCGGAACAGTGTCAGACGGAGACCGCCCGTGAGGAGGGAGAGAGGAACGGCCAGGAGCTTTGGTTTCCCCACCCCTCTCTCTCTACGCTACCCGTCTCCTCCGGCGGCTAAAAATACCGGTAATGCGTTGCCTGGAATGCCATGCGGAGAGGGAGAGCCGGAGAGGAGAGGCGAGCACGTCCGCCGCGCCGTCAGCTCACACTCTAACCAACCCTGACTGCCTCTCCCTCTCTCTCTCTCTCTTTGTTCAAGTTCGTGGGTGTACCAGCGACCATTTCTTTAACCAATATAATACCGTTGTCCCTCTCTATCGACTCTTGGCCGAGGGGAGAGTACTATATTCAACGTTGTATTTTATATTCTTGTCACGTTGTATTTTTATACTGTGGTATACACATTCTTCCCTTATCCAACCGTTTGTGGTCTGCCATAGGATTCACTTTGAAACTTTTTGTTAATACACACTCTCCAGAAACAAAAAGTGGTTTTTAGGATGGCCTCACTATTCCACAAACTATATATACGGTTGGAGCACCAAAAACTTAAAGTTTGTGTAAGTGCACGATTGTAGGTGCTCTCACTACTCCACAAATTTTTCTCCAACCCAATGTGTGTAGCTAAAACTGTTTGACTAAAAATATAGAAGCGGAACTAACGTGGAGTGGAGCAATCAAGCACCCTCTAATTTTCATGTATTGATCTTGGGTGTTTCGGAATACTAGTGAGTATATTTGTGTCGAATGTGGTTTCATAAAGTGATATATTTACTATGCATTAGTAGTACTCTATTAGAAACAGTTGCTAGTTAAACTTGTGTATTTTTGAGATCGTACGTGTTGATCATGTCAAATATAGAAATGCATTGTGCCAATCTGTTCTTCTCTTTCACGTGTGTGGTATAATTAGTACTACCTCGTATGTTTAATATACTTACAAATATGATAGCATATAAAAATTGAGCTTTATCGAAATACTACTAATTAACCTGAGCGTAGAATATACTATTTTTGTGTGTGGCAGAACGCTGATCTAAAATAGTAATCTACTCATGGACAATAATAAAAGAGCCATGGTACAAAGTGTTTGATTTAGTATTTTTACTGATGGAGTCAAGAACTGAATACATGATTCTGTTTGATTTTCTAGAGCTGCATGCATGTCAAGTATATTTACATGGATTCATTTTTGTTTATCTAATAATAAATAATATGTGAAACAATTCTCAATGTTCTCCATGCCCGGTCACAATAGTTGTACATCCATTATTAATGATTGTCTATGAATCATTTTTTGGATCTTTGTGATGTGATCCTAGCTAATATTATACCTCTGTCCCTAGTCGAGATCGATCTGTATCTGTATACATGGTCATGATGTCTAGCCTTTTCTCTATGCAATCATCCATGTTATTCCCAATTAAGGAACTAAAACGTTATCGTTGGTGCTTGCTTTTAACTTGCTGCAGCCAGATCTAACCTTGGAGTCGGCCCATCAGCTCTCGTGTGCCGGCCGATCGAGTGGATCGGAGGTGTGAGTGTGAGGCGATGGCTAAAAATCAGAGGCGAAAACGTCGCGTCGTTATACTTGTAGCATGTTTTTGTTTGTTAGTGGGTAAAATATCGTCCTACGTGATGTACACGAATTTCGAAAGAATGCGTCTCGCAATATACATCTAAACCGTAATTAGTTATCACATACGTTTAATACTCCAAAATATGTGCTTTTCGCAGTATTTAACGCGATGTGATGGAGAGCGAGCGAAAAGGTCAAATTTTAGCCATCTAAACGAAGGCCCGAGGTGCTTTTTCCTGGTCCCTGCAGCTCACCGCGCGATGGCAAAGCTGGTTAAAAGCAAGTGCGCGCTGGTACGAGTAGCTTTGAACGACGGCTCACATGTGTCCTGGCCAGTGCAGTTTACATGCAAAACAGGCCGGCGGCGGCGTGGATACTCGCTCGCAGCAGGGAGCTAGGGAGCAAAGGGACAGCGGCATCCAGGGTTGGTGGTGGATTGGAGGCAATGGACCCCTGGGGTGCGCTCTGATCGGATCTGGGCGTTCCGGCCTTCCTTCTGTGTCGCACACACGTAAAAATTCTTCTTATTTTGGTCCGGCCGGCTCCGGCGTGACCACCGACGTGCGTCCACCGCAAGGTCGGCGGACCGCGGTCGGGACGGACCTATGGCCTACTGGCCTGGCTGCTAGCCGCTCACTGTGCATGCACGTGCACGTTTCACCAATCGCCGATCGATATCGGAGGCAACATGTATACGTGCACCAGGCTGCTGCTTTGTACGGTTAGTTTGTCCCGCTGTCACGAAAATTAATACTTTTCGTGTACTATTTAGGAGTGAGACAAATCATGAAAAATACAGTTGTTTGGATAGTTCTAGTAGCTCTCTACTACATAGTACATTCTTTTTAGTTTTCACGCATATGTAGGACGACACGTCAACATGGTATTGTAAACTGGCGTAGCTGGCTGGATACAAGTATATCATGCATGGGTTGTTATAATAAGTCTGTATCTGTATAAGCTCAAAGCCAAGGACAAGGATTTGGTACGAAAGAGCGTGCACGTGAGCATCTCTCAGCTTTATGATGGTATTTCACATGATTGACATGCATGATGCATATGGGTGGAGGCCGGGAGGGTAGATTGGTTCCTTCAAAGCAAATCTGAGCTCCCTGATTTGCTGCTGTGGCCTTGTTTACTCCGACAAATCAACCACCGGCACCTGTGTAATAACACGTAAACAATCAACACTAGAATCGAAAACGATTTTTACGTGATGGTGCGTAATCTTTTACCATGGCGGCCATGGCGGACACTACAGCTTTGTGGATTAGCACGTAGCGGCGCCTTAACACCGCCGCCACGGAAGAACGCCGCTTAACCGTGGCGGGCGCCCGCCACGTAAATGAATTAGCTTGTAGGGCGGATATTCTCTTTATTTGCAAATAAAGAAGAAGAGCATAGGAATGCCCAATACGTAATATTTGACGATTGCTATTTAGATTGATGATTCATTGTTATTTGGGTGTACCATAGTAAGATCTGTTATTAAAATATTATAAAAAGTTTAGCAAGTAGAAGATAAAATAAAGGCTCTCGCTTCACATCTAGAGGCGGGAGCCTTCTCCATATCACTTGAAATCGTTGAAAGTGGCTAGAGATCTACCAAGTAATTTGGGGCTAGAGAGCTAGTTTTCATTCCGTACCACCATGAGCCCCATCGACTATTCCATTTCTAAATTGTAAGTGGTTGTGACTTTTACTAGATGTATAATTTTTTATTATCTATTAGGATTAGGATACAATATATATCTATATGTATAGCATAAAGAAGTTATGTACTTAAAAACTAAAATAACCTATAATAGTTTAGCCTATTAGGGACAGCTAAAAACATTCTATATTCTAGAATGGAGGGCGTTAAGCACACCGTAGGGTATGTCATTTTGTCTAGATATACCCAAATACCCATGCATGTTCTCTTGTAACACGTGATATGTATCATGTGTGGCCACAAACAGTGCGTTGTTGTTTCCCTTTTTGTCGCTTGAATAATTCACAAGCTGCTATGCTGCTGAGAATCAGCAGACTAGTATTACATATTCCAGATCAATCCTACAATTGTACACTCCTTTTGTACGGCATCACCATTAGCAAAAAGACTAGAATTCAACTCCCTTTCGTAGCTGAGGGTCGTCTCTGCGGTCGTCCTTCATCTTGTATTTTATCTATCTCGACCCGATGACGACTCCCAACTGCTTGTTAGACATAGGTCTTTGGGATCATAATTCTGGTTGGTGCGGGGACAGGTGGTTTAGTGACCAGTCACTAAATCGTCATGGAAAAGCATCGCAATCGATGTGTTTCATCAGCATTCCAGATGACTGGTTTATTTGTTTTTATGTCACAGCAACCGAACCTACTACTAGCGCTTCTTGACCATCACAATTATTTGCCATTATCATATCTCTCCATCATCATGCAATGCAAACAAGCAACGGTCGGCTGACATCTTGTTACAAGAGCAAAGTATAAAAATCAAAGCAGGTGAAAACGCCACCCTTTTCTCCCTTTTCAGTCAATCTCTGTTTGTATATAATTTGTGTGAGATCATCTATATTATGCATTCTACTCTTTGTCATCGACCAAGTAAGTTATACATCTTTTGTGCTCTTCTGACAAACTATTTGCATTTTAATTTGGGCTCTTCTTACCCACCAAAACATAGCTAGTTAGTCCACACAAAAAGATAGCCAAAACGCACAACATTGGTAAGAAAGCTAGGTAATAGGACACAAGTTGTGGATCTTT
>JADLZK010002600.1:0-61156 GCA_015847255.1 Hyparrhenia diplandra
GCGGAGAGCTCAAGGATGGGAGGTGACAAGGATGATCCGATGTCAACGACCGGCCGAGGAAACTTCACCCGCGAGGGGCGGAAACAGATGACGTGGTGATCGACCGTGAGGTTCGCGAGAATCTCCCGGCGAAGTGGATGGCGGCGCAAAGCCGGCCGACAACGAAGAAGTTCGGCAGACGCCGCTTGAGACCACGAGCGCGCCTCGCATGGAACCCGCGCTAAGCGAAGTGACGCTCCGCTACATCGAAGAACTCGCTCGGCCGCCCGCAACATTGCTTGGGCCATTGGAATAAGATCATGGAGGAAGGACCCCGGTTGTTCGTGGGGCACGCTACCGATGCTTGAAGAGTTTGACGGATCGACCATCGCTCCAAGCGCGGATCCCTAATAGGGTGATCGCGATGGATTCAGATCCACAAGCTACCCCATCTTTTACCGCATCAATCCATCTTGAATCACCGGCGTGAAAGTGGGGGAGGTGAAGGAAGTGGAGATGAGACCGTGAACACGAGGTGTGGGGACTTCCATCGGGCCCGAAGTTCTCTTGCTCGCCGATAGAGCTCGTCCGTGTGGTGTCCCTCGCTCCAAATGGGAAGGAGAGAATAGTTCTTCAAGTCGCACGAGAAGCTCCCCTCGACTGCGGGTTTTTTGCGGCTTCATGGGCCATAGCGCCCGGAATGTGGGACCGGGAGCATGCTAGTGAAGATCTTCGCTTGGAGATTGATGGTGGCGAAAGTGTGGAGTCCGGGCGCTCGGTGCACCGCGACCGCGAAGTTGGGCGTGATAATGGTGGTCGAGGTGATCGGGGGGTTCAACTCGCGTAGCCGACGTGGGGGGGCGTGTCATCGCCGGGACGCAGGTAGAACCCCCGGCCCGGAGGGAGAAGGAGATCCCAAGACCAAGAACTCGGCCCGTGAAGCGAGCGCCATCGGATGTGGAAGAGGGGAACAAGGAAGACCATGAGACGGCCGACGGGCTGGCCGAAGTCCGTTAAAGAAACAAACAATCTTACCGGGATGATGGGGCGACCGACAAAGCTTTGTGGTGGCGGCACAGTATACCTCCTCTACCTCCCCCCTACAAATCACCAAGGGAGAGGAAGAAGGCAAGGCGTGGACACCTCTTTGACGGACCCGATTTGGCGGCTCTCCGAGGAGCGCCGCCAGAGCAATGAGTTGCTCGGCTTGGGAACCGCCGCTGCATTGGCAATGCAAATGACAAGTATGAGCTTTTCACACTCGCCAAGAAAACTACCCCTACGATTCTGTGTGTATCCCGGAGACTCGCGCATAGGGCACCCAGTAGAGGGTTTAAAAAAGACGCTAGGCTATGACAATGCTTTTTGCCGTAAGTAGTGATGGCCGTGAGCGGTGGTTTAGGTATTTTTTCGAACAATAATATCGCTAGTGTCTTTGTTACCGTATTCACAAGATCACATTGATGCAATCATCACCGAGGGGACACCGACCCTTGGAGATTTACGTGTGTCTACGGGAAGCCCAAGTAGGAGAACGCACAAGACTTGGGAGATGCCGAAGTTCATCAAAGCCACCTCCCATCTTCCGTGGTTGTGCATCGGAGATTTCAATGAAGTTTTGCCACCGATCGGAGCATGTGGGAGTGCAAGATAGAAGTGCAGCTTTAGATTGCCGCCTTTCTCGCGAGGCGGTGGATGTGTGTGGCTTAGCGATTTGGGCTACACCGCCGTCGTTTTTGGACCTTCAAAAAGAAGGTGAGTGGAGGTACTTTTTGTCGTGTGAGGTTGGACCGCACTAGCAACTTAGCGGGGGACCGGTTCGCCGGGTTTGTTTCGGCAGTGTTCAAAGACATGGCGGCCGCGGCCTCGGACCATGGGCCAATCCTCGTTATCTTGGAAGACCGATGATCGCCGACAAAAAAAGTCCGCTAGATTCGTGATATGAAGTAATGTGGGAGGAACATGAAGAATTCCCTTCGACTCTATCCGAAGCATGGAGCGTTGAAGGAGATGCAACCCTGCACGATCTCAAGCGTAAAACCGAAGAATGTGTCTAACCACCTAAGTGGCCGGAGAGGCAAAGTTTTGGGAGTGGGAGAGTTGAAGAAGTTGAAGGATGAGTTGACACTTACAAAGATGTGCCGGGAAGGACGGGTCCCTCATATGTTGAATTGAAGATTGTCGAAAAATCAATGAACTCCCACCATCGCGGAAGAAGTTATGTGGAGGCAGAGGTCAAGGATTCGGTGGCTTGTGGCGGGCGATAAAAATACAAAGTTTTTCCATCTCCGAAGCAGTCGGAGGAGGAAAAAGAATATGGTGAAAGTTAATCAAGAAACAAGATGGTGATTTTACTTCTGGATGTGCGAGTGAGATGAGGAACATGACGATTTTTTTTTCGAACCTCTACACGCCCCAAGGAACCAAAGAATATGGAAGCCGTGTTTCGATTACGCCCCAGCCAAGGTGACACCAGCGATGAATGAAGATTTGACGGCCCCGTTTACCGAAGTTGGAAGTTAAAGTGGCTTTGTTCCAAATGTTCCCAACAAAGTCACCGGGCGACGGCTTTCCAAAGACATTTTTTTCTAGCGCCATTGAGTTTGTGTGGTAAGGAAATCACGCCGGGCGGTTTTTGGGAATCCTCGGTGGGAAAGATGATCCGACTTCTATCAATGAGACGCTCATCGCCTTAATTCCAAAAGTGGCGAGCCCGAAGAATTGGGTCGGGCTTTAGACCAATCATTTTGCGGTAATGTCGTTTACAAGATTGCGCCAAAGGTGGTTGCAAATAGATTGAAGGTAGTACTGCCGGATATCATCTCGGAGGAGCAATCGGCTTTTGTCCCGGGTAGACTTATAACCGATAATATTATAACGGCTTATGAGTGTTTGCACTTTATGAAGCAAGCAAAACCGAATGATCTCGATGATGTTGTGCACTAAAAGCTGGATATGAGGAAGGCATATGACCGAAAGTGGAGTGGAACCATCCGAGAGCAATCATGACCAAGCTGGGATTTCATGGCCAAGGTGAATTTAGTAATGAGGTTAGTCTCAACGTTGTCTTTCTCGGTTTTATTAAATGGAGAAAATTTGGAGACTTTCAAACCGGCCTAGAGGTATCCGCCAAGGTGATCCGATCTCTCCATATCTGTTCTTGTTAGCGGCAGAGGGCCTTTTCGTGCCTTTTAAAAAATCATGTTCACCATCGAACTCAAGGGAATTAAGGTTGCACCATCCGCACCGATGGTAAGCCACCTACTCTTTTGCGATGACAAACGCCGCTTTTTTAGAGCTAATAGGGAGAACGCGGTGGTGGTGGATAATGTGCTGAAATCTTATTGTGAGGCTTCGGGTCAAAGAATTAATGAGGATAAATCTTCAATCCATTTTGCAAAAAGTGCAGCCAAGATGTCGAGATGAAATCAAAGGTGTCCTCAATGTGCGTAATGAATGTGTTAGTGAGAAATATTTGGGCATGCCTTGACGTTGGAGTTTCATCCAACGGTGCTTTCAAGTTCTTAAAAAGATAGAGTGTGGGCAAGAATCCGTATCGGATGGAACAAATGTTTATCACCGGTGGAAAGGAAGTGCCGATCAAATCGGCCGCACAAAGCCGATCCCCACTTACTCTATGTCATGTTTTAAGCTACCTAGGGGTTTATGTCAACATCTTACGAAGTCCGTGAGAAGTTTCGTGGGGTAGCAAAGGAGGCAAGAGGAAGACATGCCGGGTAGCATGGGATGACATTGTTATGCCAAAGTTCCTTGAGGTCCGGGTTTAGAGATTTTGAGCTCTTTAATCTAGCCTTGCTTGCCAAACAAGCATGGAGAGTGCTTAAGGAATCGACATCGTTAAGTGCTAGAGTGTTTAAAGTCGCTTACTTCCGTGAGAATGAGTTTCGGATGCTAGCTTGGGCTCGCTCCATCTAAAAAATGGCGCCCATCCCGAAGGAAGGAGGTGCTAAAGCAAGGTCCGATAAGAAGAATTGGGAATGGAGAATCAACGATATATGGATCGATGACCGGTTACGGGTTGACAAAGATACGACGACCGATTCGAGTGTTCTACGCAAACCCTCCTATTTGGGTAAGTGACCTTATCAATCATACCACGGCTTCATGGGATCACGAAGCTTGAACAATTCTTCACGCACTGGATACGGATGTTATCCCGAATATTCCATTGAGCCACGTGGTACGTGATGATTTCTCGGGCGTGGCATTATGAGAAGGATGGTGCATTCACGGGCTAGATCAATATATAGATGCCGAAGTTTATGAACTCTCCGCCAATCGCGTGCATCAAGGTCGGACAGAGAAAGGTAAGGAGAATGGCGATCATTGTGGCGGGTTAAGGTGCCAAAGCAAAGGTGAGCATCTTCTTATGGAGACTCGCCAAGGTGTCCCCGCCATCCGCCGACATCTTAAACCGCAGAATATGGCGTAAGATAGCAGGTGTGTGCAATATGCGGGAGATCGATTCATGGAGACACTCCCCGATAGAGTGTAATTTAGCAAAATGTGTGTGTGGGCACTCGGAGCAGAAGAAATAGTCGAACACTTGTGCAACTCACGTGAGATTGATGCGAGATTTGGATAGTGAACTTGTTTGAAACCCCTATCGCATAGTGATGCAAACCGGTTCTTTGCCACTCTATGGGCAATCGGTACTTTCGAGGAGGAAGGCAATTCATGAACATATATATCGAGCCCCTTTGTCAACTCATGTCTTTATCAACAAATATTGTGAGGAGCTCGAGAGATTACACCTCCGGCCAAGACACGTGGTCCGTCCGAGAGGAGCTCGATGGTTACCGCCGGAGAAGGTACTATCAAGATAAACACCGATGCTGCAATATCAAAAAACAAGAGGGACGGCATCCATGGCAGACCATTGCTAGGGATCGGTGGATTGTTCCTAGGAGCTTCGGTGCTAGTGATGGAAGGTATTATCGATCCGGAGACCGCCGAGGCGCTTTGCTTGTCGAAGGAATTGATCTTGCAATGGACTTGAATCTGAATTGGGTCGTGTGCCTCGATTGCGAGAATTTGATTCGAACCCGAAAGGGCCCCGGTTGGGGCCGGTATGGTCAGATTGTGCGGGAGATCAAAGAAAGGGCCGGGGCTTTCCTAGTGATGGATTTTGTACATGAAAATAGGCGATCAAATGTTGACGCTCATAACATAGCTAGAAGCTCTTTATGTTTGGAGACAGTATTACATGTCTCCCGGGTTGTTAGAACCGCCTACGAGGCGTTTGTAATCATGTTAGTCACCATGAATAAATAAAGTGGTGTCCCCCTCAAAAAAAAAAAAAAAAGTAAGTGGCTTTACAAATTATTAAATGAGGATGGTCTATGGCAAGAATTAATCAGAAATAAATATATAAGAGACAAAACTCGGGAGTTGTTATAAAAAAGCCAACAGATTCACATTTCGGAAAAGCTTGATGAACATCAAAGAATGTTTTCTAGATCTTGGCTCTTTTAAGGTAAAAGATGGGTCCCAAAACCAGGTTTTGGTATGATACTTGGTTGGGTAATAAGCCTTTTAAAAGATAAATTCCCTTCGCTTTTTTAACATTGTTAGGAGTAAAAATGATTCAGTTGCACAAGTACTTAGTTCAACCCCACTAAATATTTCTTTTTAGACGGAATTTAGTGGGTGTAAACCTAAATGCTTGGTATAGAATTGTTGCATCCTTGCAAGATTTAAATTTAAGTTTAACAGAGGGATATTTTCTCTTGGGGGCTAAACACGCCCGAATCTTTACAATCAAGTCTATGTATCTTTGCGTTAATTAACAATGGTGTCGAGTGTCTAAAGATATATGACATATTAATGTTTCTATGAAAATTAAAATTTTTCTTTGGTACTTTAAAAAGAGGTGTAATTTTAACTAAAGATAATTTAGTTAAGCATAACCGAATGGTGATAAAAATTGTTCAGTTTTGTCACTTTCCGGAAACTATTCAACATCTCTTTTTTGATTGTTTTTATGCCAAGTCTTTATGGCGTGCTGTACACACATGCTGTTTGGGGTTTCACCACCTAATGATTTAAATGATTTATTTACAAGATGGACCAAGATGAAAAAATAAAAAGATAAATTCATTGTTATTAACAAAGAGCTAGCGGCATTATGTTGACTTTGTGGATAACTAGAAATGAAGTGGTTTTTGATAAATGTCGACCAAAAAATCTTTTACAGGTCATATTCAGGGGGAACACACCGGCCGCGGCAATGGGCAAGTCTACAAAGAAAGCATGAAGATCGGAGGAGTATGCTCGATTCATGCAGGGAAAGATCTTGAAACTTCTGCTCTTCAATTTTTTAGTTTCAATGGATGGTTGTCATCGAGATACATTGGTTGATTTTAGTTTAAATTTGCTTTGTTTTCGTTATGCAGACAACTTATGTCGGTCAAACGCTTGTAATAATTGGTCTGATTCTATCTTTTGATAGATGAAGCCGGATTAATTTCCATTATCTAAAAAAGATAGAGGAGCTTCCACCGTGATGAGAAAATGTGAAGTTTTTTTTGTCAAAAAAAAAAAGGAGTGGGAAATTAAGGTGAAACAACTTGCACTGCTGTATTCTGAGGCAACCCAGTGAAAGATCATTGACTCTGCTAACACCTACGAGTTATAAGAATTCCATGCCGCAAATTGGCTCCCCAAGTCGTAGCAATCCCTTTTAGAATCACAGTACGTCCTTGTTCTTTATCACTAACCTGAACATCCGTTCGGCGTGAAACCGATCCTTCCCCTCTCCACATCAAACACAACACCGAAGCCTTGTTGCTGGACGTTGCCGAGCACGTTGAGGCCATCGTCCGCCCTCATGGAGCCCTAGGCAGAAATACGTCCGGCGATCCCCGCCCTGCACGGGGATGAGGTAGTTCGCCACAGGGAGCGCCATGTCCGCACCGCCGGCGAAGTGCAGCACGATGCTGGGCACGCGGACGTGCCCCCGTTCCCGCGGAGGTCGTAGCACGTGTCGAACACCGAGAATCTGTTGGCCAGCTTCCGCATCCCGGCCGCTGCCGCGTGCGAGTCGAAGGCGTCGCGCACCGCCGCGTACACGTCCCGGTCGAACCGTGAAATGGCCGTGCCAGAGTCTACCACGATGCCCCCGCGCCCGGTCGCCGGGTCCAGCGCGAGGCTGGCGTTGGAGAGTCCGGTCACGCGCTCGCCGCCGACGCTGAAGCCGACCATGTCCACGTAGTAGTAGCTGGGCCGCCGCGGGTTCGTCCGCAGCGGGGTGAACGCCGTGGATGGCAGCTCCGGCGTGCGGCCGAACACAAGGTACGAGGAGCCGTTCTGCGCGCGGGACAAGCGGTCGCCGAAGCAGTAGGAGAAGACGTGCCCGTACGCCGGCGCCAGCTGCGTCGGGAAGGACAGCTGGCCCCGGCCGACGCCGAGCAGCCCGGCCGCCGACTCCAGCAGCCCCCGTTGTTGTGGCCGCACCCGAGCGTGACGTTGTGGACGTGCGTGTCGTTGGGGAACACGAGCATGTCGGTGGCAAGGTCGCCGCTGGACGCGGAGCCGTCGCCGTACACCACCATGTACACGCAGCCTCCGGTGCGGGCGTCGCAGCCGGGGTAGCGGAGGACGCCGCGGCACCGCGGCGAGGCGCAGGGGATCCGCCTGTGCGTGCTGGAGCTCCGCGGGTCGTAGAGCGGGTCACCTGGTGGTAGCAGTGGCGGCAGGGCACGCACTGGAACCAGATGAGGTCGCTGCCGGTGTCGATGACGACGAGCGCGCGCGTGGGCGGGTCGCCGACGTTGATCACCGCGAAGTACTCGCCGCTTGCGAAGGGACACCCGACATGACGGGGAGCGGAGCCGGTCGTCGTCGTTTGTCGACGTGTCGAAGGACGCTAGCTGTGCGGTGTCGGGTGTGGCATGGCGGCAGCGGCTGTAGCTGCCCAGTGGGGCGCCGCGCCGGGGTGGGCAGGCTGGGGTGGGAAGACTTGGTCTCGGTGGATGACGGGGATGTGCAGCGTTTTTGGTCGCTGGGTGGCGTCGGCGGTGAAGGAGATTAGAGGAAGAGGAGGAATCGTAGCGGAAGAGTATCGAGCGACGCCATGAAGTGGCGCGAGGGCACGCACGATGGCGCGAAGGGCCAGCGAGCTAATGGCCGATGGAGTTTTTCCATATGCAGCATGCGTTTATTAAAAATTACACGGCGCCTGGTGTCAGTTTTCAGCTATGAATGCTACTGGCTTTGCTTTAGTTTGTAACACCCCTTCAGACCTGAGTTGTGCTTATTAAACTTTCAGTTGGCCCAATTTAAAACCGTCAGCAAGTGTCGGCATTGCGGAGCTCCCTGAAGAGTTTGAACTCTAAATTTCACGTGCATACAACTGACCAAACAGCAGCTGAGTATGTCAGGACTCAGTCAGGATAGATATGTGCTGCCAGGCATGGAATCCTGCATGACGACTGACAAAAACTTGACGCGCGCTAGGCATGACCGAAAAATTGCAACTGAGAAATATAGTACAGAAGGGATGGGTTATACAGTAAATTAAATAGCTCATCATTTCTCATCCACCGAGACGAATATATAGTTCCAAAGCATCACGATTCAAAGTAAATACCACAGTAGTTCAGAAAAATGTTGCATCAAAATGTTGCATCACCAACCCTGATTCCATAATATTCGTCGACAAATGTGGATCAACGTGTTTGCTCATGCTAGAGGTAAGGGAGGCATTCAGGTTTCAGACATGGTAGCCCGTGACAGTAAAACCCTCTACCGACGATCTCACCTAGGCAGAACCACGCATACAACTCGATGCCAAACATCGCTGCAACACCAGCATCCTCAACCTTCAGATTGCTTCTGTTCTTCCACAGGAGCTTCGCGCCATCAAGCTCTTTCCAGAATGACTCATAACGACCAGGAAGGCTGCAAGAAACACATATCCAGTGTTAAAATTTCTTACGAGAGCCCAACATATAAAATGCATATTTCTCAAATCGTATGTTGTGAAAAATTGTCTAAAATGCAGCAGTACAACTTCATTTATGATTTTACTTTTTTTGTTCGCGAAACAAGCACTAGCTACATAGCCATGAACATAAACTCAGGATATATGCATCCAGAAATCAATTTTGCCAGGTTCCACAATAATTCATTGCAGGTGAATTCCATAATCTCAGTGATGTCCACCATCTTGGTCTAATACTTAGAATTTAACTGCAAGTGAGCCTTTTAATTTTCAAAGATATCGTAGGCCTCAAACATTAATCAAAACATATCGTTGATATCAAACTCAGCATGGGTTTACCTACTAGCTAGCAGACAACAATAAATAATTTGAGCAGTTATACATGAAATTTCAGTTGAAGTAAAAAGTTTATTAACAGACAGTAAACTTATACACTAGTAATTTCCTATGCAGACAAAACTCATGCATATACCCTAAATAAACAAGCAAGCACACCAAATCCTCTATTGGTTCAGCAGATATAATTGAAACAAGAGGCAACAAACATGATTGATAAATCTCAATGTGGCACGCACCATGATTACCATTTGTTTTGTGATAGTCAAATGCAGACAGTGTGCCACAGAAACTAGAACTCACATCACACTAGTTAAAACTTAAAAAAGACAAGAAATCCTAAATTTATATTGGTGCCACTAAATTAGCACGTCACAATGATTAGGTGGGCTCTGAAATTCTTAATGTATAACGATGGAACAAATCAACTGCACTAACCTAACATGGCCTAATCATATAATTTCATCAGGTAAGAATACTTCAAGGCATCTAAAAACTACTTTGGGCTCTTATCAATACAAAAACTTAAGGTTTTGCTGCAACCCTCAAGAGGCCTCCAATAAGCCCATATTAAAAATGTTGAATTCCACTTTCATCACTAAACCTCCCATCAACAAGCTAAAAAAATTACCAATGCACACCAGATAAACCCTGCAAAGGTATTTACTCCAACAGTTCAATATGATTCTAGTTACATAATAATAATTTCAGTAATTCACACAGATTTTTTCTAACACGTGCATTGACTCAAGCATTATGTTCAACCTAGTAGATGCACAGTGTTGCAGCAAAAGAGACAGAATTGATGAACCTCAAATGTGCTGGAAGAGGCATGATTCATCCAAACACAGATATCCAAAGCCTTCCACTATGCTTACTGTGATAGCAATATGCAAATTGTGACATCACAGAACAGAATCCACGGTAGTTAAACCGCCTGAATCATAAAGATTTGGCTGCTACAGGGCTACTAGATCAGCACATCCCAAAGATTAGGCGGATTGTGAAATTCCTGATTGTCTACCCAGCACTACACAATTATATAATGTCATCAAACGATCATGGCGCAGTATTGGAACTCAGACGGTCAGAACCAACCCATACATGCCCTCTCGCACCTCCTCAGGAGGCCGTCGACATCGACAAACTACATATTCTAAAGGAACAACTTCAGGATTCATCCCGACGGCCAAATCTGAGAATCCATTACAACGGCCAAATATCCCATCTAAAAGCTAAAAACTTGATGTACCGATATTCTGACATTCACATGTAGATAAGTACGTGCCAGAACTGTATAAAGCGTATCCTCCTCTTCTGCCCTCTAATAGTTAGTGGCGCGGGGACGAGAAGGTGCACTGACCTGGCGAGTCGGGTGTAGAAGAGCTGCTTGGAGAGCTCCTGGCACTTCTCGATGGTGGGAGGGTCGACGACGTAGTGCTTGTTCTTCTCCATGAGCGTCTTGTGGTACGAGCCTCCGTGCTTGGCCACGATCCTCGTCGCCTCGCACGCCCTGACTGCAGCTGCGCCAGCTTCGACCCCAGCGCCGCCATGGAATGTGCCGCCGCCGACGCTGCTCACGGTTCGGAACGGGGCAATGCGGGTCATCATCTCAGAAGAAAAAAATATAAAGGGGGAAGAGAAAATTTCGGTGGTAGGAGAGCGCAGATTTGAGGATGATGTGATGGATTCTTTGAGTTTACCTTCTGATTGTGATCGGTGGTTTGGACGGAAGGGACGGAGAGATCCCCGAGGTGAGGGCACGCACGAGTTGGAACTTGGAAGAGGCGGCTGCGGGGGACGAACGGGAAGGGCGGTGTCTCGTTTTAGTAGCGGCGTTCTTGTCTTGGAGGGGAGGTTAGGGCCTGTTTTGTCCAAGACTTGGACTCCATTATGCATACGATTTTTCATTGGTAATAAAGCAAACCCCTGAAATAGCACAGTTCGTACAGATTAGCGACCCTCATTGAGCTGTTAGAACTCGGTATTTTAGAATAAACATGAATTAATATTGACTAACTTTTGGTTGTCCTTTTGGAACAAAGATGAATTGATTTTGATTTCTGCTCGACTCATTAAGCTTAGTTTTGAAATTAAGTCTAAAATAATTCATGAAAACTAATAACATGGGTTAGTTGAAACCATACCTTTGCATTATGTCAATTTCAAAAATAGCTCGATAAAGAAAAGTGCAGTTGGCACATTATCTGCAGTGCTTTCGAAAACAATACAATTACCCAATACAGGGCTTGCAGATCGGACGAATAATATGCAGTACCACTCTTTATTAGTTTGGCACATCTTGATAATAAAAAAGGCCAAACGTGTAAGCATGTATCTCAACCCAATGATAAGGGGAAGATACCCATTAACCGACAAGATATGGTGTATTAACAGGTTGTATTACAATGGAAGCTTCAAAACAGATTGACAACAGGTATGGTGTCCATTACAGGCGAACTGACTTCAAGTACACGAGCTCTATGCTCATCAAACAACCTGGACATACATCCTTCCAGGCACAACAAAGTCTGTCCTTATTTCAGATGAGACAAGTAGGTCAAATGCAAAGAAATATAGCAAGCCAGCAAGAGCAGAAGCATGCTTCACTTGGTCCACCAGTGAAGGAAATCCTTGCGCCTGTTGATCTTCTTTTGGAGCTGAAGAACACCGTACAGTAGTGCCTCAGCAGTTGGTGGGCACCCAGGGACGTAGATGTCCACAGGGACTATTTCGGTCACATCCACGTACAACAGAATAGGAGTAGTGGTAGTATCCACCACCGTTGGCACAGCTGCCCATTGAAATAACCCACCTAGGCTCAGGCATTTGGTCATAAACCCTGCAGATAACAAATGAAGTTCATGTTAAACTAGAAAAGTATGATTTGATAATAAAAATAAATAACCCTCTAAATCACAGAATTATGCTTGAATTGCAACATGTACAGTAAAATATCTTCACACACACGTCTCAACAAAAGAAGAGACAAAAAAGAGGGAATATTAGAAGCACCTAAAGCTTAAAGCAAGCCCTATAGTGCACAGTACATATTTGTAATTTAAGGATACCAAGCAAATCTTTTTTTCCTCCATTCCTATAATTTTGATATTTGTTATGTTTCAGCAAGCAAAATGGATAAGTCAAACCATGCAGATAATGCTGCTAGCCAGTCAATGCAAGCTTCCTTATTTTCCTAATATTGTCAGTGTCAGCATATATAATCATAAAGAGCATAAATTTTTCAAACATCTTTTACTACAGAATTTAAATCAATGTATTATTACTACCTCTGGTAAAATAAAGATGTCATGCTGACCAATATCATCAATGCTATTTTAAAAAGACTGGCCCTCTGGTTGTAATGAAACCTTTATCCAACCAGAGGGTGTATTAAGTTTGTTAAAAGAGTGGTTCTGTGAAAAACTTTGAGTGGCAATTTTATGTGTTACTTAGGCTCCTAAAGACTTACACATTGAGAAGTGATCAAATTTAAAAGGTTTAACTAATGAATGCAATAGTGAGCTAGCATCCGAGAAAGGATGCTGGGTTTGCTAGAGCACTCCTGTCATGTTTCAGCATCTACAGTTAGTACTAACAAGCATTGCAAAATCAGTACAAGATTAGAATTTAATTCTCCAAAACTCCTTAGCACAGAAAACAATGCAAAAATGGACTAAGTTTATGTTCGAACTTCATTAGTTTGCCATCAACCTGCTAAAGAGAAGGAACACAACTTCATAACCAGACATCCTAGAAAAGCGCAATTCAAACATGTCTCCTATGCAAATTTATACCAAGAAATTACCAATGTTGATTGGTATGATATGCAATCTAAGGTCACATACTATAACATTTACTCCAGAAGACAATACTTAAACAAAAAAATGGTGGGTTTGGATAACAGAAGCTCAGCATTAAGTAAAATCCCTATACAAATAGCCTCACAAGCCCATATGGCTGGTTGTCGGTGCAATGCAAATTGATCAATTACACTTATCCTCAGAACTTGTTGATATAAATTATAATCAGTGTTATAAAACTTGCATATAATCAAGTCGATGTGGCTGGTTGTCAAATCAAGGAACCATATCGTACTTCAAGTCTTCAACATTTCTATCAACAGGTTGTTCTTGGGAGCAAACTCAAAATTCTCCCTATAATGATCTGAGCATAACATGGGTTTCCCCAGACGCTATGGCCAAGCAGGTTGTTCTTGGGAGCAAACTCAAAATTCGCCCTATAATGATCTGAGCACAGCATGGGTTCCTACAGACGCTATGGCCAAGCAGTAGTCAAACTCTAATTCTCTGGATCCTATTTCTTCGGTGCAAAGATAGAAACCTATTGCTTCATATTCCCTACCTATATCTTTTGTGAGATCTAACGACCCCAATTCGAAATCTTAAATCTGCCTAATCAATCGAGATGAAGAATTTGTTACTGACTTGCGGAGGGCTGGGGCCATCTTGTTGGTGAGCGTGCCGGCGACGATCATGCAATCGGACTGGCGCGGCGAGGGACGGAAGATGACGCCGAACCGGTCGAAGTCGTAGCGGGACGCGCCGGCGTGCATCATCTCCACCGCGCAGCAGGCGAGCCCGAAGGTCATGGGCCAGATCGAGCCCTTACGCGCCCAGTTCATCAGGTCGTCCACCTTGAGACCACGAACTCGGCCGTCTTCGACATCGCCGGCGGGGGGCGCCCCCCCGTAAGGCGCCGGGGGGTCGTCGGGGAGGCGCCCGCAGCGGCGGCGGCGGAGTACGCCCGCGGGGCAGGGAGAGGAGCGCCAGCCGCGCCGTGCGCGGGAGCAACGCCATGGTCGGTCGCTAGGGTTTCCTCACCCGTGGAGGAACACAAGGGAGGTGGAAGCGTAGGCCGATTTGGGGATGGCTCTCGGAGCTCTGGGGAAGGGGAACACAGGGAGGACAGGGAGGTCGGGGTGGCTGTCTGGCTGGGAGGTCGGGGCGCGTGTTGTGTGCGCGCCGTGAGTGTGACAGGCCCAAGGACCAATAAGTTTTTGGTGTCATCTACGTAAGGGGCCCAGGCCCAAGTCTCAAATAATCTCTTAGACCCGTCCAAAGCTGATTCACTAGTGGGCTTAAAATCTGAAATTATCAATATCCCATCCCAATACAAAAACAACGTCCCTAAAAATTGCCCTTCTTCATCTGGTCACCGGTGACTTTGTCTTTTCTTTTTTTTCAAAAAAATAGGTTGAATCTTTTTGAAAAATCATAGTAAATCATAGAAAAATTATAAAATAAAAAATCAATTTTGTTGGACTCCCATGATTAGATCCACGGTGAATATATAATATGATATGCTTTAGTATAAAGTTTTTTGCTAAGAAGGTTTTGTCGTTTTCTTTTTTATTTATTTGCAGAATCTTTGAAAAATAATAGTAAATCATAAAATAGAAATCCCAATTTTGTTAGACTCCCACATGAGTAGATCTACACATTGAATATATAATATGGTATGCTTTAGTCAACAAAATAATTATGAAGTTATGAATTATTTTCATTAATTACAAAAAGCATAGATCTAAAACAAAAAATTTTTGTACTAAAGCATACCATATTATATAACATATGTTTTCTAAAAAAAATTAGATTTTTCTATTTTATATTAAAATTTACTATAATTTTTTAAAGATTTAGCCAAATAAATATAAAAGAAAAAGACAAACCCTTCGTAGCAAAAAAACTTTGTACTAAAGCATATCATATATATATATTCAATGTAAAGGTCTAATCATGTAGAGTCCAACAAAATTTGGATTTTTATTTTATGATTTTTGATGAATTTACTATGATTTTAAAAGATTCATAGAATTTTTTTTAAAAAAAGGAAAAGGCAACATCACTGTCAGGGTAGCAACCCGCTGCTATCTAGCAAACCATGGTTACTGTAGCCAATGCGTCTTCAATCCACCGCGGAAAGCAAGAGGCATGGTTTGAAAAGAGGGAGGTGAAAAGGGAGTTGAGGGAGGAAAAGTGAAATGGGTGGGGGGAGGGAATCCAGACTTTTTCCAAGAAATTATCAATATCCCATCCCCAATACAGAAAACAACGTCCCTAAAAATTGCCCTTCTTCATCTGGTTAGGTCAAAATATTTGACTTGACTAATTTTATAAAAATATATAATTGCCCTTATATGATTATAAATAGGTATATTATGAGTATATCTATATTTATATAAGGGGTAGCCTAAAAAAATTATTGATGACATCTCTACTGCAGCATAGATCACGTTCACACATGAACAATAAATTTGCGTTAAAATCATATAGAATCATTGTTGTTCTGTGACAACATGAACAGGGTTAACTCCGTCTCTATCTATATAAAGACTAAAGAGAGGTGTAGCCACTGGCAATATTGTAATCCACCAAAGAATGCAAGAGGCGAGGATAATCGAAAAGGGGGAGAAAGAAAAAAAAGATAGATAAGAGGATGGCCTGGCCTCTATACTCCATGTTGGCAGCGTGTCGCGATAAGGCTTGCCGCCTTAGGCTCGATGGCGCAACAAACTGACGCAAACAAGTGCGGGCTCGCACAACTAATTGGCCTCACAAAACTACCATGTTGGTTTGACTCATGGATAATTCAAAATAAATTAGTCCCTCTGTTTCCAAAATGATAGACCAACATTTCCAAAATGATAGGCGTTATAGGATTCAAAATTTCGATAATAGATGAGGATTCAAAATCGTCTAATAATAGAACGTCATAAAAAGATCTTGATCCTAGACCAAACTTGTCATGTCCTCCACTAGTTAGTCGTCCAATTAAATGTAAAAATATATACCATGGTTAATGTACTAATACGTATTACACAGCATATACATTAATATTTTGTGTTGTATGTTTGTTCAAATTTAGAAAGTTTGATTTCTACCGTCATTTTTAGAGAGAACGTACGCGGAGTGGGCGTGCGTGTATCCGACGATGTTGATGTGGGACAGTAGGAGACTGCTAGACTAGTGGGTGTCCGTGACTCCTGTCCAGTTCAATTGCTTTCACGCGGATCGCGGATATGTCAGAGCATATCCTATGGAATATGTACCTGAAATTTGTTGGAACGCAGATCTGCGTAGCATCTCTTTTCAGCTTCACGGGGTATATGATGCTTGACTTGTGGCGCGCAACAAGCTGGGAGATCGATGCAGACAGACTCCCTAGCTAGTGGTTAGTGCTGCTAGTGCGCGGCATAGAATACGCTAGAGCCTTACAAAATGTATGGCAGAAGCGTCCAATATCACGCAGCTTCGATTGCAACTCAATTTAAATGGGATTTTTTAATTGTGGCTACAAATGTAGTGCCCTGTTTAACAGGGAATTAAGCGCGCGCATGAATCTTTGTTGATCGTAATGGATTTCATCCACTAATTTTATATCTTTTGTTGGTAGGCAAGAAGAAACAACGAGCCATAGCCAATTCAGCAGTGACAGGCTCGATCCGGAGGGATACACGCACCACACGACACGCACACAAAATTAGTCAATAATAATAACACAGTTAATAATAAACCACTACTGATCGTACGCCGTGCCTCGCCCGCACTTGCTCGGGCGGGCTCCTCCCGCGACGGCAATAATCTCAGCCAGAGTATCAGTTCTTGACGCCGAGCGGCATGATGGGCATGCCGTCCTGCGCGGCAACAGGCATGGTGGACTCGAGCTTGCAGTCGAGCGGCGGCAGCAGCGCGGCCTCCTCCACGAGCGCCCTCCCGACGAGGGCGCAGCAGCGTCTCCTCCAGCTCGGCGCCGTCGGCCCACGGGTGCACCTCGGCCTGCAGCCGCGCGGGGTCCTCGCAGATGAGGTCCCACACGGGGTAAACCCTGCGCGGCATCATGAAGTCCTCCCTTGCCAGCCGCAGCGACGGGCAGTAGTCGCCGCGGCCGTCGCCGAGGTAGATGACGCGCTTCCTCCTCCCGTCGGTCGACGCCGACGAGGCCTCGCGGAGGATGCGGTCGAGCACCAGGCCCTTGCACATGTTGGGCGGGCAGGTGCCGACGCCGCATCCGTGCGGGGCGTCGTGGTAGGGCCCGATGCGGAGGCGGCCGTCGGCGTCGACGTGGCTGGGGTTGGTGTTGATCTGGGAGAAGCATCCTCGGATGCCGTGGTGCTCCAGGACGGTCTCGATGAAGAAGGCGTTGGCGTCGCTGAGGACGCGCAGGTCGCAGCCGAGCGCGTAGGCGGCCTTGATGGCGGCCGGGACGCGCGGGTTGATGGGCACCGCCCTGAGCACGTCGGCGACGTCGCCCAGGGTCTTGCCGCTCGCGTGCAACTCCCCCATCATGGTGTCCATGAGGGTGTTCCAAGGCATGGTGGGGAGGAGGCGCTCGAACTGATCCGTGAAGCCCAGGTTGTCCACCACCCAGTTGTCGCTGTCCACGTCGATGATCGTCTTGTCGAAGTCGAACACCACCACGATCCCGGACATGGCCATGGGTTTAGCTGGCTGGTTTTCGAGAGGCGGGGTTGGCTGGACGATGCTTTGCGGTGTCGTGGGTTTGCTAAGCAATGGAGCTTGTTTGCGGTGGATCGATGATGGATGGCCGCGGTGGAGGCGGCCTTATATACCGGGGCGTCGGGAAGATGCTCGTGGAATATTACGGAGATGCCTAAGAATAGCATAGCGCGGTCTGGTCTCGGTGGTGTTCGGCCGCGTCAAGTTTGGCGCGGTGGAGTTGAGTAGATTCGGTTCGGCGCGGGGAGCGATGCGATTCGCGGTTCGCCACTCCGTCGCGAAACCACGCGTGGCTTTGCGGTCGGGTGGCGGTGCGCCGGCCGCGGGATCTGGGGGGTTTGAATGGAGAGGAAGGCGCTAGTCATCAGTCGGCGGTGGCGGCTTCCCGGTTGTGGAGAAAGATCCGGAGATGCTCGAGCTCCTGCGTGGTTTCGAAGGAATATCCAATCCGCCGGTCCGTCTCGGGGAGCGGTGGTCGAGTCGCTGTCGCATTTCCGTATCTGTGGAAACCTCGTGGTTCGTGGTTCACCCAATCACCCGAGCCAAAGATTTAGGTGCCCATTTATTTATGACATTTTTGCTTGTGAATTGTGTGATTGGAATCGATCGAAAGAAACTTTCAGCACTGTGAACCAAGTGAAATACTTGATTCCATGCATGCACGCACAAAACTGAAGCTAGTTTATTTATTTATTATAGTCTATACGGTGGCGAAATTGTGTTGTGCTCCAGGGGAATGCTGCCGTGCTTACGGCACAAGATTTGGCAGTTCCGGCGAAGGTCATGTACTGCCACGATTCTTGTCACGTTTCCTGCGGGTGTGAGGGTGTCCCTTTGCGGATATTCGGCGGATGCGGAGAATCTGCCCCGGAGGTGGCTGCTGGCCGCCAAGGTCGATCAGTTTGTGGTCCAGCCTGCCTGTTTTGAACCACTAGAACACGGGGTCCTCTGTTTTTGCATCCCTTTTCTCCTCCTGCTTATCTTCAAATCATGCTTTGTTTGTTCCTATGTCAATTTTGTGTTCTCTTTTCGGTCTAAACTTTTTTTATCGAAGTCAGTAAGGGAAATCTTAGTTATTTTTTAATAATACATCCAGTTTAAATTCGCTCTCACGGAGAGTCAAACGCAATTTTGTTTAAATTCGCTCTCACGGTAATCGGGATGCAACTTAGGTGCTCTAAGGGCATGTACAGCGCGGCTATATGCCCCGTCCATACCCTCCGTCCCATTGAGTTTGTCACTCTGGATTCGTCGCCATCTTATTCGATGTTTTCGTCTTATTCAAAATTTTTTGCACAAATATAATTTATTTTACTACGACTTATTTTATCAATGAAGATACTTGAATATTGATTAATTTATTTTATGATTTGCATAAATATTTTGAATAAGACGGATGGTTAAACATGAAGTTCAAAAAGAAAAACGACAAACTCCATGGGGACGGAGGGAGTATGCCGTAAAATTTACAAAATGCCCCCTGTTTTTTGTGTAGACGACCTCCTCCCGGCGCTTGGCGAAACGACGGGCATGGCTCGTGGACCGAAGAAGTCGACGCTCCCTGGAGTCGCGCTGTACAGGGAGTCGACGAGAGGAGGCCGCAGCGCTGGAGCCGCCGCGCGCGCTCGCCGCTGGAGCAGCGCGCTCGCCCGCCGGTGCCGCCGCGCTCGCTCTGCTGCATGCGCTCGCCCGCCATGTGCTCGCGTACGACCCATGTTTCTGAATTTACTAAAAATAGTTAAGATGATTCGATTGCATTTGGAGAATAGGAGATCCATCATTTTTCTAAAAAAAAATAGATCTGAAGTTCAGTTACCATTTTTCTACTGGCAGTTGTATTTTTTACTAGCAATTTCTGGCAAGCAATTGTATTTTGATTTGTTTTCCATCAAGTAGCAATATAGTAGATTGTTTCTATCTAGTAGCAACATAATGGTATACAAAATTGTGTGTTCATACTGATCATGGCTAAATATAAAGCATTAAATACCCGCTAACAGTGAAATAGACTTCCGTTGTATGCCCCTGTCTTTTAGTTTGTCTCTACGCCAGATTCGATGTCGTTATAGGCGACAACCCGTCTCATGGGTCGAACATGCCCTAACCACTAGGCAAGAGGCCATTTCACCTTTCGGTCCAAACTCGACCATCTAGCAATTTGTTCTTTATCCCGGCAATCAGGATCATTCGCATTTCGGTCCAAATTCGACCGACCATCTAGCGATCTGTTCTTAATCCCGGGAATCAGGATTATTCGCATTTTAGTGTTATGCATGCATGCGTGGATCTCACAGATGAGCGCATTATCTCCATTTTTTTTCCATGTTTGCATCCAAAAGCTTGAAACATTGTGTCACGGCGTGGAGGCCGGCTTAGGAAAGCTCCTAGTTGTTTCATTATTCCACCCTTAGCAGCTAAGGTTCTCGAAACGACAGCATCAAGGAACTGGGACGTGAAAACAGAACATTATTTTTAAAGCTATGGTACAAAGGGATATGTTTATTCGTATTGTTCAAGAGATATGGGATCAAATTTCACAGTGAGAAAGTGAGGATGAGGAAAATATGCTATCCAGGTTGTTTTGTTTAGACCCTTTCGTACCTTCGATCGGGTTGAGTTCCCATTACGTTTGGGACGATATTGCACATTCTTTCCATTTCTCGTTTGGTAATGAAGTTCTCGGAACGTAGAATAAGACCGTGTTCCATGTTCTAGGCGCTGCTAGGATTCTACCTTATCACACCAACGAAGAACAAATTCTCATACAAAGTTAATATGCTGGTTATATACCCACCCCCTCACCCTTTAGTTGGTGGCATGCACAATAGACTATAGATGCGTCATCACGATGGTACAAAAAAAAGACAGCAAATGGATATCGCTAACTTCATTTGATCACTTTTTGTATTTCAGGTGCCTCGATTTTAATATAATTTCGGGCAAAATACTCATGTACTACAACCAACTGGTACAAATAAATTTGTGATATGTTATTCGTCTTTGTATTAAATTTCACATGCTGGCTATTTGAAGCGAAGTGTCCAGAGAGACAGACATTTTATTTGCAGTGTCTCTTGTAAGATCGAGAAACACCATGTGAACTGTGAATAGCGGCATCCGACCAAGTTTGGATTACTGTACACGCAGCGGCAGGTACATATAGAAAAACAAAAAGGAAATACTGTGCATCAACTGAGAACCCGCCAGATGTGATCATGATCGATGCCAATCAACAAAGTTCACAAGCTCAAGGCTAGATTGACGGCCTCACATGTGCCTGATGTGCCGCGGTCTGATGATGTGCTAAACGGACACAGGCCAGGATTCACGGGCATCAGATCATTTGGCAATTTTCATTCGCACGCATGTCTCGAAGCTAGCTAGCTACCACTTGAATTTGTGTTTGCAAGCACTAGCGCTGAGTATGAGTAGCAAACACATCTCGGAGATCAGATCAGAATAGATGCTCTTCATGTGGGTGAGGCTGCGCCGTGCTGGTCTCGGCTGAGAGTCCGAGACTTGGGAGCCCCATGTCCACTGAACTTCGCGCGATACCTGTCCACTCCACCGTCGTGGTAAGATTCGCGTCTCTCTTGTCACTAGTGCCAATCGGCTAGCAAGCTAGCAGGTTTCTCAGTTCTCACGGTCTTTTTTACCTTACGAGCTAAATAACTAGCGGCATCTGCTAACTATCGATTTCCGACCACAAAACAAGGTGCCCTCATATTCTTCCTTCATTCCCTGCACCCATGTGGCTGGCGCGCGGTGCCTCCATTGCCGTGTCGTCTGCCCACCATCCACACCCCTGTCCTTCCTAGTTCCCAACCATTCAGTTTATCCTTTTACCCGTCTTTTTCGTCATTTCCTTATGCGTCGCCCGTCGAGGTTGGAAGAGTTAGCCATTTGCGAAGATACAACAAACGACATACTGCTTAGTTCATATCTCTTTGGTTTCTAGATGAAAATTAGATGCGAGCATACAAAACATATCTCTTGCACAGTCTCTATAAGCAAATGTCAGTATGCACATGCTATTCTTAAGATCAATTTGCACTTCATGTGCTTTCTTTCAAGAAAATGTCCGAAGCAAAACCTATTGATGAAGCACAATGAAACTCTTCATAAGCCGTTTCTTTGTCACAACATTTCTGGTGTGCACTCCCGGTTGGGAGGCCACCGGTCATGGGTTCGAGTCCTCTCCGGGACGCATGATTTCCCACAAAAAATCCCTCGCCGGCCCCCCGTGTGCCAAAGCATGGTGTGAAGCCTGACCCTTCTCACGGGCATGTGGGCTCCCATGTCGGGAGGGGGTCGGGGTTCGGGATTTTCAGGGATCCGGTGAGAAGATCTTCTTCTTAATGAAATACGGGTGGGGACATCGTCCCCCCTCAGGTCCTTTTTTTTTTTTTTTTGTCACAACATTTCTCAACAAGAAGAACCCATTACCCACACTGCCCAGTTATAATCGAGTGCATTAATACCCTTGGATTCATTTCTTTTTTTAGCACAATAGACCATTATTATTCTTCATAAGAAGTGCATACGGCATTAGGCGGAGATACAAACCAAACATGCCTCCCTAACTTAGCATAGATACAACTCCTAGCAAGATTATGAGCATCCACATTTGATCGTCTTCCCTCATGGGCGCACTCGACAAAACTAAAACCATTCAATCTAGCTCTAATTTCCCATACTACCTTCACGTATGCCTGCAATAACTCCAGCATTGTCACATGCCACTATGAAGTCTTGAAGTAGCAAATTGCTTGCAAGGGTAGGGGTGGTAATGGATCTGGCCATTTTGTCTTCCTTCACAATGCCACTTGGTCCTTTCCATTTTTAATTCAAAATTATATAGTTTTATGGTTCGATCCTAATCTGTTCTGATCCTTAAATTTGCTAGGCTAAATTGAAGGGCCCTTTACCACCCCTATGCAAGGGTCATGACTTCTTTACATGATATTGCCTCCACCGTCTTTGGCTCCAAGCTTCCTTCCAAGACTACTTTTGAGGCCCCCAAGAAGTGTCCAGCAAAATCGTGTGCAACAACTGCAGCAACGACAATTCCTAAGTTCTTAGCCAAAGCTGCATCAACATTAATCTTCATTAGCCCCACTGGGGGAGGAATCCAGTGAGCTTCCCTAAACAACGGGTCGGTCCTTCACTTTTAGTTGTGCCAATTGGAGATCAACCACAAACCTAGTGACAAAATTATGAGTCGAGAATGGGCTTTGATAAATATCCTCATGAATAGTTTTTTGTCTAGCATACAAAATATCCCAGCGGGTCACAATGACCTAGATTAGGTCCTCATGCTTTAGGGATTGCATCATAACCATCCCTTGCATCTTGATCCTTGATGTGACAATTGCGTTGAGTTATATATCACATATTTCTCCGGCGGCCGGCGCATCGATCCATTTTACACTTAATGAGAGAGTGCCCCCCATGAGTCTCTAGCGCGCGCAGATGGAGCACACAACGCTATCAGACATGTTCCAATTGAGAAGAACATCTTTTGATGGAAGAGAACACCTAGCAAGTGTCCCAAAACACCCGCACTTTGGTGGGAACTTTGATTCCCCACAACATAGACCACTCCTTAGTCTGTCTGAACCACCCGTCAATCTAGCTACAGACTTATTGTGCATAAGCATTCTATATGTCGAATGGACTGAGAAAAGAGCATGCTTCTCAGAGTGCCAATCCTAGAATTCATACTTATGAAGTTATGATCACATCCACATCTGTCAGGGTAAAGACTAACATCAGCTTCTCCCAATCCTAGGACGTCGATGTTGAGTTTATAAGTTCACCGACCAATTATGGAGGGTCATCCGATTGCTAGGAACCGGTTTCCTCAATCCCTGTGACGGTAGCCATCGACCAAATGTTGGTCGATTCTCTAGTCCCTATTCGCCATATCTGGCCTCCTTTCAACACCTCTCGGACCCCGAGACGTTTGTCAAGAACAGGGAGCTGGAGGTGATCCACTGCTGGTGGACCATGCCCGGCGTGCTTGGCTGTATCGTCCCTGAGTCGCTCACGAGCTCACAGATGACGTATTAGAAAAGAGAAGGAAGAAGGACGACAACTAGTGGAGGAGCTCGAAGATGGACGAACTGGGCCGGGACGAGCGTCGTTGCCTAGCAAGTGAGTGCGAGCATACTGCCTCATAGGCCAACACCGCCGCCTCGTAGGTCGCCTCGCGGGTGGGCGCACGACAAGGAGCATGCCGCCTCGCAGGCCGCCTGTGCGGTCAATTCGATTTGACATGGGTTGAAGGAAGGCACCATGGATCTGATTCGACGGTTGCACATGAGCTCGCCGGAGGAACCCTCAGGGGTTAGCAACCGGGCGGTGGGGTTCGCCGAGTTAGGGGGGTGGATCCGCCCCTCATGCTGGCCACTTCGACGATGCCTTGAGTGAAGGTCGGTGGCACCTCGGGGTCGAGCCTCGTCGAAGGAAGTCATCGAGGTTGAGGAAGACCAGGACGAGGGGCCGGGTGATGGAGATGATCACTGCGGCTCCTTTCTTTCCTTGCAATATGTTGCGGATAGGAATTGAAAAAAACTGAATCGTTTCTATGTAATGAGTGGTAGGTGGGTAATTTTCAAGAGCAAAAGCACATGAAAGTAGACCCTCCCCCTACTTTTGAAAATGAACTAAGCAAAGGTTACTTTTGGCTTTGGTTTTAGGTGACAGCTAAGGCCAGCCCCAACGCCGGGAAACAAGCTTGTTAGCCTCAACAAAATGCGTAAATACACGTAGATACGAAACGCAAACCGCTATTGGCCCACAAACTCCCACAAACTCTCACCGCTTCGGCTGGTGAGTTCTCTTACTCGCATATTTTCTCCTTCTTGATCTCTCTAGTTTCTTCTATCTTCTTTCCGTATACCAACATGATTTCTTTCTCGAGCCCTAGATGGCGTTTTTTTCTTGGATCTAAGATACTTGCACGTAGAAGACGGCGTTGAGTGTAGCGGCCAAAGCACTTCACACTGGCGAAAGTAGGATACATGTTCGGGGTTGTAAGCTTTGAATAAAATTGGACATATTTTTGTTGTGTCAACAAAATTAAAGTATGTCATGCATACTGTCAATTCCATGTCACCACTAATGCTTTCAAGCAATTGTGTTGTAGTGACCAACTAGTAGATCCGTTCCATACAAATGATACAGGTTGATGAAATTGACATTTATGCTCTATGTTGTCAAGTTAATGTTAAAAATCATGATGTATGTTGCTCCTTGTCACAACCGTCTTAGGGAAGGGGGCAGCGCGCGGCTAGGGCAAGGAGGCGGGGCGGGGGAGTTTTGGGGCGGGCTCAGGCCGGGAAGAAGCGGGGAAAATATTTCTTTATTGTTTGTCCCTAAGAGATTACATCCTCCTTGTTTATATAGCCCTCCTATGAAACTTGTAACTCAAGCAATCTCTAAAGGTTTTCTTATAAATTTGAATACCTTTTATAAGCAAGTCCTTATTCTTTTTCTAATAGAAAATTTCCTTATAGAGTGGAATATCCCCTTCACAAAAAAATCTAGCCTTATCCTAATTGGAATCTTATTTTAATTACAAAAGAAATCGCAGAGAGAGGCGGCGGTGGCGGCAAGACGCCGCCCCCTATGGGTCTTGGGCCCAATGGGCCGGCCCTTCTGGGCCCCATCCCTTGGGTGTGACACTCCTCCATGTCAAATATGATATGTCGCTAGACACTTGTTCGAATTCTTTGACGATGCAACAATGCATTTATTTTCTAAGGACATTGCAGATTATTTTAATGGTTAGTGATTTAATTAATATTGTTATTGATATTGTGTCCAACATCATGGCTCGCCTTCCTTTAACCACAAGAACTCGAAGAAGAAACATGGCCATTAGAAATATGTTGACTTCCATCATCGTCATGTACTATTACATGTGGTTCTTTCTTGCATTGGCATATAAAAGGAGGTGTTTCAAGATAGAGAGAAGGATAATAAATGATCAACTAAGAAATGAGAAGTTGTTCCAACTAATTCGTAGTAGCGACACTTTGTATTAGTGAGCTTCAGTATGGATAGGAGAATGTTCTACATCTTGTGTGAGGTGCTTAGAGATGTTGGTGAATTGAGGGCACGCGTAATACGGAGCTAGAAGAATTAGTGGCCCAATTCTTGTACACACTAGCCCATCACTTGAAGAACCAGGACAAGTAAAAAATACTTTCTTGAACCGGCGAGACAGTTAGTAGGCGTTCAATTTATGCCTACTAGCTATTACGAAATTACACCATGTCTTTGCTTAAGACCCCGGAACCAATACCGAGAATAGCATAGATAGTTTGGAAATATTTCAAGGTAAATGACTTGCCAACAAAATTTTCTTTTAAAAAAGAAAAATACATATTACAAAGTCTGCATGTGACACTTCTTTTGTCTATGTGGATCTTGTCAGTAGAACTGCTCGAGAGCGTTGGATGGAACTTATGTAAATGTCACTGTTCCAGGTCAGCTAAAAGGAAGGTATAGGACTAGAAAACCAGACATTGTTACAAATGCCCTAGGTGTTTGTGCACCTGATATGCAATTCATCTATGTACCACCTGGTTGGGAGGGCTCACATATGACGATCGTGTCCGAGAGATGCCATTACCGGGCCAAATGGCTTGCATGTCCCCCAAGGCAAGTTTGGTGTTCTTAACTTATGTGGTTTCCTGATAAGTTATCTAGTGCAAATGTTGATTTTGTTTGTGTTTGCAATCTTAAGGGTGTTACTATCTCGTGGATGGTGGTTATGCAAATGTAGAGGGCTTTTTAGCTCCATATCGAGGTCATAGATATCACTTGGGACGTTGGACTGCACAAATCCACCACATAGCGTAGAGGAATATTTTAATATGAGCCATGCAAAAGCAAAAAATATAAGAGAGATGTTTTGGAAGGCTTAAGGGTTCTTTGGGGAGTTTTCAGATCTCCATCTTTTTTATATAAAAACTCAAATGCCGAATAATAATGGCTTGTTTCATTGTGCACAATTTGATTTTGTAAAATATGTCAAGAGATCCAATGGAAGATTTGGATGAATTAGTGGTACCTTTAATGGAGAAGCTAGCGAACCGAATTTATCACCGGTGTGTCAACTTCCAATGAGTGGACTAATTTTCGAGATGTTCTTGCTCAAGGGCTATATAATAACTATAGGTCTTCTTCTAGTTCTAATTAAGGTTTGTTTTTAATATATTTTTCTAGTTCTCGATTATTATATATTCGTTGTGTAGTACTTTAACATGGCCTTAATACTATGCAACTATGGCTTTTCTAAGAAATCAACAGCATGGAAGGGGAAAAAGAATAAAAGGAAGTGGACTATGAATGATGATGATGAGCTCATGAAAGCACTGTATAAGATGTCATTAGAGCCAAAGTGGAAGGGACAATGAGGCTTTAATAATGGGTATTTATCTGCACTGGAGGATATTTTAGCTGAGAAGTTATCAGGCGCCAGACTTACAACTTTAGCTCATATTGAGTCTAGAGTCGGGCATTTTAGGACAAAGTTTGGAGCACTGGAACAAATGTTGTGCGTATGGCTTCACACGGGATGATACTAAGAAGATGCTTCAAAGTAAAAAGACAGTCAGTACGATAAACATTGCAAGGTACGCTATCCTTTGACTTTACATATGCATGCCAGATTTCTGTGTGCTTATGATCTAATGAAATATTTATAATGTATAGTTTGATGAAATATTTATATTCATTTTTATATAACTTGGTACATGCTACCCACGCATCCACTTCGTGGCATTTTTATACAACTTGGTGCATGCTAATTTCATATTATATAACTTGGTGCGTGTTAATTTCATAAGTAGGATCATCCTAATGCCAAGGGCCTACATGGCATCGAATTGCCTTACTATGATACATTATCTGCAATAAATAGAAATGATATAACCACTGATGAAGGTGTTGAAGATATCGGTGAGGCTGTTGGCAACATGAAAGAAGAGCTTGCTGTTGAACATGGTAATCAACATGACGAGGAAGAGGCCAGAGAAACCCCTAGACGGTATGTTGACTCAGCATCATCTAGCTACAAGAGGAGGAAGCGGTAAGGAGGGAAGAGCAGGAATAGTGCAACAAGTGATCCTTTTCTCGGACATGTTATATGAAGTCCAAGGTGATTTGAAGGATGTGGCTGGTAATGTTGGAAAAATGGCGAAGCCATGGGCGTGAGGCTACGATTCAAGAGAAAGCGATGAATGAAAATCCACAAGAGACTTTAAGGGAGAAGGCTATTGCAGAGTTGCACACGCTTAGGTTTACTGGGACAGAACAAATCAATGCTGCTAGAATATTTGTGAAAGTCCTAGATCAAATGAGTATGTTGCTAACTCTTGATCAATCCATGAGGAGAGAGTTCATCCTGAACATGCTTAATGGTATGACTGTTAGCCAGCACTCTTTATAAATCATTCATGTATTCTGTTGTCATTGTGAGCTATGCTGTTTTATGATGCACATATACTTTGTACCATCTTTAACATTCTAATGTATTTCTAAAATCTTTTCTATAGAGGAGGAGATAAGGAAGCGGACAGGAGGTGGAAGATAAGATGTTTGCATATTCATTCAAGAGTTGAAGGTGGAAAAAAGGATGTTGATTGTGCTTTGCAGTTGGAGGTTGGAAAGGGTTGCTGACTGTGTTTTTGTAAAAGTGTTAGCAATGATTGACATGATATATTAAGACATGTCACTTTTACTTTTCCAGTGGATCAATGCGGTAGAATATTTTTTGGGACATGTCAATTTTATTTAATAGACACTTTTCTTTTGTGAGATGAAATGAAAGGTTTCATTTTGGTTTGTAGTGATAGTCTGGTCAGCAATTTTAAGCTGGCAGTAAACTTTTAGATGATCTTACATTTGTGTTGCCTGGCTTCTCTTTTACTGGTAATGATGCGCTCGATATGCATGGATTATGGGATAATTGCTTATTTGGCCCTCATAAAACTTTTTCCTTGCTTATTTGGCATCTTTTTTTCGAAGTTGTTTATTTGGCCTCAAAACAAAATTTTGTTGCCTATTTGGCCTTCTGTTACATTGCAGGTGTTAACGGTGTCAAGTGGCAGCTGAAAAGTCAATTGTACCCCTGGCCATGTAAAAATGAAAAAGCAGAGTTTTATGGTATATTTTGAGTGAAAAGACCAACTTTATTAGCCCACGTTTTACTTATTGCTTGCCGCCGATCTGAATCAAGTCTACTGCTATGACTCCAAATCAAGAATTAAACAAATAATAAACACGTTTGACTCATCATTGATCATGAACTAAGAACCCCTAGCAATTGTGGTCTTCTAGTGCATACATTTAGCTTCGAGCGAACAGACTGAGCGGCGACGGCTAAGAACGGACTAGAGAAGGGAATGGATCAGTACACAACTCGAACTTGCTTGCTAGCTAGCTAGGCAGCTCGTGGTAGGAAACGTGCCAGAAGGCCAGCCGATCGGTGAGTACAGCAACAGCCGCTAGCGGCGGCGCTCCCACAACAGCGGCGATGCGTCTGCCGCCGCACGCCTGAACACGCTGCACGCTCGAAGCCGCTGCTCACCGAGGACACACATGCCGACGTCGCCCGCCTCTCGACACCACCGAGGCCGGGACGCCGCCAGGGCCCGCCCGTTGAAGCTCGACGCTGCCGAGGACTGCTGTGCGACCGGGGCCGCCCGCCATGGCTCGATGGTCGGGTCCGTGCGGCGCCGGAATTGCAGTTGCGGCAGGTAGGGGCGGCGGCACGAGTTCCTGCTCGCCGGCTGGGGCAGCGACGTCATCGCCCGTCCGCTTTTTCTTTTTTTCCTGTCGAGTCGGGCGACACGGCGTGCGGTGGGATGGGAACTGGAAGGCTGAAGGGCATCAGAGTCTTTTCACGTGTGATAGAGTTGGGGACTTCACAGAATAAGCGTACGGAGGTAACAAAAGGCCAAATAGACAACACAAACTTGTTTTGAGGCTAAATAGGCAACTTTGAAAAAAAAAGAGGCCAAATAATTAATGAGAAGTTTTTTCAGGGCCAAATAAGCAATTATCCCATGGATTATTGTATCACATTGAACAACATGTTAGACTAATGATCGGACTATTATACTTTGTTTTTTTTTTTTTCAAGAGCACGCCTAGGCGCGCTTTTTTTCATTAAGGAGCGAGTTTACAAACCAAGGGTCATCCGGTAACACGGATTACCGGGATCACCACCCCTACTTCTACTGGATCTTACAATAGTGATTACATTGGAACAAATTTGCGACATGAAGAAAACAAAGAAGGCAAGCTGCAGCGAAGGCTAACAAGCGTCCTCTTCTTCAAACCCGGCCAAGTTGAGCTCCATGGCCGAAAGATCAAGACCACCGGCAAGAAGGGCTTGAAACAACTCTTCTTTTTGCCGTCATCTTCCCCTTGAACAGCGGCCCGCGAAATTGTGTCCGATTTTAGAGTCCACGGCATCATCGTCAACCTGCTTCGCCAAGCTTACGTAGCAATACCTTCGTGCTTGAGCGGTTACATTGGGGGCTCGTGGTTGGCCGCAATGCGCCCACTCCTCCTCAGAGAGTGGACCGACCTCGGCGTATGGGGCGGCGCAGCTTGGGCCCAGCCTTGATTAGAGGAGTGTCGAGGGGGATGCAAATGGCCGCCTCGATCTCCTCCTGGACCGACAACGTCACACGCTCAATGTCAAGCTCGGAGGAAGGCAGGCTCGGCGCGCTATCGATGGCCACCGATGCATCGAGGCCTGTGATCTCCCCTTCCTCGGCGTCCCCCGAGCTCACCACAGTCGGCGCAGAGACCCGTAAAACCCGTAATGGTATTGGATACATTTACCATGTGCAACCAAACAAAATGAGTAAACAATATTGAATTCTATCCCCCCACCCCCTCCCCGCGCAATTTGTTTTCCATAACATTACCCTTACCTGTGAGTGAACCAAACAATTAGCAGGTTGTTTTCAGGTGGTCGACTCCTTACCCCTGGTGGAAGCTTCGACGCGCTGGGGCTCTCCAATGACCCGGAGAAGTTTGCATAGCTAAAGGTGGATGAGATCAATGAACGGCGGCTTGCCATGTTTTTCCATGTTCGGGTTCTTTGTCCAGGCGCTCGTCACCGGCAAGGGGGCCACTTGAGAACCTGGCCGACTATCTCGCTGACCCCGTCAGCTACAACGCCTGGGTGTAGCCGGTGTACACCACCAACTCCGTCTCCGGCAACTGATGATTTCATTTCGAGAGGAAACCTCCGGACGGTAGAGGAAACAGTGTGCTTGTGCCAAAGTGAAGACTCAAGAAGTCAAGAGCATTGTCGATGAAACAACTGATGATGGATGCTGTAACTCTCAGCCTCCGTGGGCCGACTTTTTCGAGTCATGCTGGGGTACAGCCCATTCCCAGGCCAGCCGACCGGAGAAAATTGCCTACGTTGTCGGCCCATGTAACCTAATGCCATCTTATCCAAGAATATCGAACGTGCGGAGGTATCCGAACTCCGAAGAAGAAAATTGTAAAATTGTGCACTGTTGTCCACGCAAATCAGAAATGACCAGTCACAGCTCTACTGTCCTTTCCCCAAAAAAAAATCACAGCTCTACTGATAGCAAGCGAATGCATCGCGTACCCTGGACCACCGCTTCGCGGCTACGAGGAGCGACACGACACGCAAGAGCAGGCTGTGCCCAACCAAACAGCACAAGTTCGCTCCGTTTGCATGATCCCGCGTCGCGAAATTCGTGATCATCCGACACCCGTGACCGTGCACTCGGCAACTCGGGGTGGTGCTCTCCGGGTGGGCCGGCCCACGTGGCTCCGCTTGGACCGCTCTTTGTCTTGGGCTATATATTGCAGCTCCACCTCCACCTCCCCCCACGGCTGCGCACGCCCACGCCGCGAGCACACACCACCGGCCACACAGGGGAGCCGCCGAAGATGACGGCCGGCCAGCCACTGCGCACCGAGACAGCAGCCCAGCCCCCGCGGGTGCGCCACACCCCCCGCCGCCGGCAGCGCACTCAAGCGGACGTCGTGCCATCCTACCCGCCCCCGAGTCGGACGGCGACGAGTCCTGGGTGTGGTCCCAGATCAAGGCCGAGGCGCGACGCGACGCGGAGGCGGAGCCGGCGCTGGCGTCGTTCCTCTCTACGCCACGGTGCTGTCGCACCCGTCCCTGGACCGGTCCCTGGCGTTCCACCTCGCCAACAAGCTCTGCTCCTCCACGCTGCTCTCCACGCTCCTGTACGACCTCTTCGTGGCCACGCTCGCCGCGCACCCGTCCGTCCGCGCCGCCGCCGTCGCCGACCTCGTCGCGGCGCGGGCGAGGACCCCGCCTGCGCGGGGTTCGCGCACTGCCTCAACTACAAGGGCTTCCTCGCCGTGCAGGCGCACCGCGTCGCGCACGTGCTCTGGGCGCAGAGCCGCCGCGCGCTCGCGCTCGCGCTCCAGTCCCGCGTCGCCGAGGTCTTCGCCGTCGACATCCACCCGGCCGCCACCATCGGGAAGGGTGTCCTGCTCGACCACGCCACGGGCGTCGTCATCGGGGAGACGGCCGTCGTGGGAAACAACGTCTCTATTCTCCACCACGTCACGCTGGGCGGCACCGGCAAGGCGGTGGGCGATCGCCACCCGAAGATCGGAGACGGCGTGCTCATCGGCGCCGGTGCGACCATCCTAGGAAACGTCAGGATCGGCGCCGGCGCCAAAGGTTGGCGCTGGGTCCGTGGTGCTCATCGACGTGCCGCCCAGGAGCACCGCAGTGGGGAACCCCGCCAGGCTGATCGGCGGGAAGAAGGGAGGATTTGATGCCAGGGGAATCCATGGATCACACCTCCTTCATACAGCAGTGGTCGGACTACATCATTTGAGCTGGAAAAGAGCTCGTCTTGCTACTGCTACTGCGTATCGTGTTCGTGTGTATGTATGTGCCTGTGTTAGCTGCAATTTCTTGTTCCGGTGAGGTGAAGCGTGCTGGACATGGCCTAAGTGTCTAGCTCGTCTCTGGAACCTACCTGATGTCCAGAAAGGCAGATGTGATGAAAGGTCGCTCTGTAAATTTCAAGCAGATGAACAATATTACTTTTTTCCTCGAGCAAACAGTAGGAAAAGGATGGTTTTTGTTTCCAGATCAAATTTGACTTGTGAACCTGTCGATCATTTGCTTGATTGAGCGATGGTACTCTAAAGAAAATTATCACTCGGAGAGCTTGTCAACTTGCAAGCCTCTTTCATGATCGGGACAGGAAACTCTGAAACCACATTGGAGCTCTGGCAGACTGAAAAGATCGGTGAAGGTCTGTTTGATTATTGTCATGTGCAATGTGTCACCTTGCCAATTGCCATAACTCTATGGCTATCGGTGAATTACGAAAAGGGATTCAGTAATTCAGTATGAGAGCGCGCTTAAGTGATCGGAATGAACGAATGGACATGGAAGGTGACAGTCAGTAAAACCACCGCCATATATTTTTTTGATGAAACCACCGCCATATATAAGGCCAGTCTCAAAAGTTTCAAACTTAGATGAAACACCCTCCTTCAATGCAAAAGTTTCATTCTAAAGTTTCATATGCATTTAATTCCATGACTCAGATAAGAGTTGGTACATCGCAAAAAGAGTTTCACCAAAATGAAACTTTTTCTCTTTCTCTCCTCGAGTTTCATGCAAAAGTAAAGGATATGGCATTTTTATTTTGTATTTAAACACCTATGAAATCCCATTGAGACTGACCTAATAAAGTCAGCGACTGTGAAAGATGTTGTCTTCTCACTTGCCAGCACCTACAGATAAGATGGATATCGCATTATACTGCCTCCATTTTTTTTCCTTCGACGAAATAACAACATCTTTATTCTTTACACGCCTTCTTGATGCAGCTTTAATCTGTGTGTACGATACAAAGTTGTACTGTACTATTAATTCATGTAGCACATGGTTTTAGATGTTCTTATGGGGAATCGCAACGGTGTCATGGTGTCTTCACACACACAAGCTACTCGAGCGAATTGAGTGTATACTACATAGATTACATTTCTCTGGACTCTCGAGGAGTCAGGACACAGTGCGCCTTTGACATTGCCCAACTTGATGCAACATGGCAGCCATAGACGGAGAAGAAGGCCAACACGGCTTTGGCATCGTCACATTGATTTAAGGAACTTTGTCATTTATTTAGGACGCTTTTGACCTTGCTGCTCGCTGATTGAATTATTACTTTTCTGTAAAGCTGGGGGAAATTGTTGAACGGTAGGATCATTACTCGTACAGAGAGCGAAGGCGCAAACTGCATCTCATCACTCTTAAGCTGTTTGCTTTTGCTTGGGTGTACCAACTACCAAGTGGAAGTGTGGAACATAGTATATATGGATTTGGCAAAGAAAATTTTCTCATCAGGACGATGCTTTCCATCCTCGACGAGTTCACATGGGAGACACTTCTTGATTCCATTCAAATACTATTTGATATGGCGGCAGCCAAAAACTGGAAGTGTACAGGATGGACACTCCTTCGTCGGGTCCAATTCTCCAAGATAACTATTGACTATGACTGAAAACAACAAATGGTTCAACGCTCTTCGGATGCCTGAAAACGTAGCACTGCGTTCTCGTTTTGCTACTGAAAACCAAAAACGTTCCAGATTATAGAAGTTTTTATTACTACGCTAGAGCTGGCTGACATAGTACGTACTAAATCGCAGCCCTTGGACTTAACAGCTGGAACTCTAAGCTTTATTTCGCAAGTGCCGTGCTTGGATTGCATTTCAGCCGCAGCCGCTGAAGCAATTGCTGCTCTCGTCACTGCTTTGCTTGCGGCATCTGTACCCTTTGTGTTTATAGTATACCAGTCAACAGAAGTACAGACCCTATCGAAACTTTGCTTCGTTCTGATCCACGTCTAAACTCGAGCGGTGCTGCAGGTATAAATCGGATCATATTAATAATTCTAGAATTGAGTTTAAATCAAATAAACATGATTTGATATGAATTTATTGTAATAATTAATCTGATTCTTTTGATCAAAAGTGCTAAAACCAGGATATTTATTTATTTATATCTATCTCTTAATAAAGAGAAAGCTTTTCTTGACCTCTGCTTTTCGTTTTGCCTCTCGTGGAGTCCGGCGCATGTACGCCTCGCCCTTGTTCCGTGTTCACGGCCCAGTACCAGCCCAGCAGGACGCGACGGCTCTCCTACGCAAAAACAAAACGGTCTGCCATGTGCGCTGCCCAAGGGCGGGTGCCAGACGTCGAAGACGTCCGGCGTTAGCTGGGATCGGATAGACGTTTTTTAGTACCTAGGTAACAAATGGATTGATTTTGATAATGAAAAAAAGTATTAATTAATTTACTAGTGGAGGCAACATATATGTACTCAATTAAAACACATTTATTTGCTAGAGGAAGCAGTCAAAAAATATCTACCATTCGTGTCTTGCCAGTTGCATTTGTGTTCTAGCCTATTTATGTTCTCTGAGACTAAGCATAAATACCCTGCTAATTAACCTCCAAAACTTACCGCGAATAGCGCGCAGGTCCTTGTTAGCAATAGCCTTCTCGATAAATTAGTTTTCTACTTCTTCACTTAAGCAAATACATTTCTAACCTTATAAATATTTTTCTGAACCTCAAATAATATTTCATAACGATTTTTTTTCTTCCGTTTACGACATACGGGTATTTTACTAGTATATTTTAAAAAGTGGAAATGGTTTTTTAGAACAGGAAAGGAGAAGTGGAGGACTACCCTGGTGCCACAAAGGCCGATTACGGGCTCTCGTCAGGCTCGCGCCGCGGACGCGGGTGGGCTGCCCAGTGCAGGCCCGCCTCAAGCGGACCATTCGTTAAGCCCATTTCTCTCTTCTCTAAAGAGAAATTCGGCCCAGACCAGCGAGCAAGTATCATCAAGGGCTCACTCACCATCCCCCTCGGTCTGGATCTAGCCCTCACACGTTTCCAGTCTCGAGGCTTGGCATCTGCTTTCTCCACGATGGCCGGGAGCCTCGTCGACGTCGGCTGCCGTGGGGCGCGGGTGCTAGCGGTCGGGTGGTGGTCGCGGCGCCGTGCGGTGGCGGGATCGGAAGGTCTTCACCCCAGCCTCGCGGTCCTGGCGCTGGAGCTCGCCGGCAAGGCCGGCGTCGGCGCTCGGCTCAGCCAGGGCTCCTCGAGGATGTCAGGTGCGGCGCCGGTCCGTGCCTCCCCAGCTGATCTCCGCCTCCGACGCGCCGGGCGCCACCGCCGCTCCCTCCCGACGGTGCTCCGCTGCCCTGGTACCGCGCACCTTTCGACGGCCCAGTCACTCCTCCGCCTTCTGGCAGCAGCGAAGCAAAGATCCCCTCTTCGGCTACACTTTTGTGCTATCTTGTCTTATTTTAGCATCGTATTAGTCAAAATCAGACCTATGTCCCTAATATTGATGTGTTTGCTCAAAAGTTCACTTATTTAGTGTCCCTAACCTTGAGATGTTTGCTCAGCAATCTCTGATTTTGGAAATCAGAAGCAGTCTATTTCTCTATTTCTCTGCCAAGTTCCACCGTGTATGATCGATAGTTCGATACAGCCCGTTAAGGAGATGCCTTAGTCTCCATTTGTCCCATTTATTACTGAACTACCGCCTGAAAGGGATTGACAATGGATCCTTTGCTTCTGATGGTGTGATTTTATCCGGTATCCAGACAGTTCCTGGATGAGAAATATTTGTGTCAGGCTGCCTTCCTGAAGAACCTGCAATTTAATGGTAGGCTTTTTAGTACTTTTTAGACACAAGTGGAAGTTAAATATGCAGTGAAGCAAGGGAAAAAAAAATCATTGTGATATCTCACAATTTTTGCGATGAAGTTCCATTGTCATACGATTTGACTACTTTGCCTGATCTTGTGATAGTTCTGATTCTATTAGACCTGTGATGGGTACTACCTTCTGCCATGTTTGGCACCTTGTATCACGTGCTTTGAAATTTGCTAAATTCATAGTGTGAATTGTCACCCAAGTAGCGAGGCAATTGGGTAGTTATCCCCCTAACATGTTAATCATGTTAACTAGTGATTATGAATGTCTACGACTTATCGTTTCTATGGTTGATAAGGCGGCTGATGTTGTTTCGTTGTGTGTGAGAAAAACATTGTTTTGTGGCTGATAAAAGCTCAATCATGTGTATTGCATAATCTTTATTAGAATAATGAGAAATAGGTTTTTGTTGTTGATCATGCATGCTAAATTGTCCATCTCTTAAAGGGAATTGTATCCTGCCAAGTAATAATTTCAGCTAGGCACGTTGTCTTTTGGTAGGAGATTAACAGTAGGAAAGAGTTATCTGACTGGCCGTGCAAAAGACTTGGTATGATTGTATTCAGTTTGAAAATAATCCCTCTTATTTTGTATTTCATCTGTCTAATTCAATTTCCCTCCTACTTACAGACGATTTATTTTATTCTTATGAGAAAGCAGATGTGGATTTTTAAAACTTTTTAGAAACTTGCTTTGGTAGGATTGCAGGGACTTTGACAGAAGTACTGTTTAGACTGATATATCGATTATGTTAACTGCTGGCCTAACGATAATTAGCTACTGGAGTAGTACTGTTTAGACTGGTATATCGATTATTGTCTTGTACCTTTACGAGCCATGCCGAGCTGGATCGTTAGTTCGTTACCTTCAAAGCCAGTTGTGCCCGGCATCAAATTCAAAGCCACGAGCGAGTTCCGTTTTCAAACAAGAAGAAGGTGAAAGTGAAAAAAAAAACATAAACTTGTACGAGTATATGTTCAAAGTCACGAGTCTAAGGGCGTGCTAACGCTAGCGCTTGTTCAATCCAACCACCGGCGTTCGCCTATGGAACCCATCGTCTCTGCGGTCCTCGGCGACCTCATCAGCCGATCCATATCCTTCGCCATGACAGGTACTGTCACCGGCGACACGAGGCAGGCACCGTGCAGGAGAACCTGCAGCGGCTCCGGCGTGTGCTGCTGAGGATCCAAGCCACCGTCGGGGAGGCCGAGCGGCGGCGCGTCACCAACCAGGCGATGCTCCAACAGCTTCATCTGATGAGGGAAGCCATGTACAGAGGCTACTACCTGCTCACCACCGTCATGCGCCAAGACAAGTCCCAAGTGCACGAGGTCAGTCGTCGCAAACACTCGTCGTCGATGGCCTTGTCTGAGTTCAACCCAGCGAAGCGCATCTGTCTTCTCCCATCCAGAACGACGACGACGGTGACGGCGGCGCCTTACACCGGACGAGAGGCGGTGGCGGAGCTGCAGGAGGCGCTCGTCGACCTGGAACGCATGGCCGGCGACATGAAGGAGCTGGTCCTGTTCCTGAGCAGCTACCCTCCCCTGCTCCGGGAGCCTTACAGCAGGCACCTGTGGCTGGAGAGCCGCATGTTCGGCCGTGAAGCAGAGTACGAGAGGATCATCAGATCCTGCTGGAACCGGAGCCTGCAGGCGCACAAGATTTGGCCGTGCTCCCGGTGATCGGCCCAACAAGAGTTGGAAAGAGCACGCTCGTGGGCACGTCTGGCGCGACGAGAGGGTGCGCAGACACTTCTCCATGGTAGTCTTCCTCGGCGAATCCGACATCGTGGATGAAGAAGCTGCACCCTGACGCCTCTGGGAAGAGCGGTGTAATCAAATATCGCAATGATCCTGCGTCGACGACGACTGGGACCTCACTAGTTGTTATTGAGCTTGTAGGCGCCGTGGATGAGAGCACATGGAGAAGAGCACTCTCAACGCTGAAGAGCGAACGCACGGCACCTGTGGTAGAATTGTTGTTACAAGTCGGTCAGAGATGGTTGCAAGTTTTGGGACCATGAAAGCTCTTGAGCTGAAACGTCTGTCTCGAGAAGCCTTCTGGTTCTTCTTCAAGACCATTGCGTTCGGGAGCACACCAGATGCCGAGGGCAGCCGGAGCTTGCAGCTGTATGCATGGAGATGGCGGACCTGTTGGACGGAACATTCATAGGTGCAAATATGATTGGTGGCTTACTGAGGAACAATCCTTGTGCTGGGTTTTGGCATAGGGTTCTCAAACACATCAAAGACCAAAAAAGTATGCATCTCCACCTATTCGGTGAGGGTCCAGTTGCTCGCCTTGGGAAAGATCAGCCCATATACCTTTGGAGACTATTCAAGAGTGATAGTGTGCTCATAGCCTACAGTTGTCATCAAGCGTCTTCATCAGTCGACCAGCCTGATCTGCACAAGTTACAAGATGTTCATACTGGAAGCACAAGGCCTCGGGGAAGTTCGAAGCCCTGGCTTGGAGATCTTGCATACCACCCTACGCCAGCTACCTGCTCAGATGTGGGGTGCAAACATCCTCCTCATGCCACCGTTTATCACCCAGGAACAAGCAAATCCGGCAGCGGCAGGCGCGACTCACTTTGTTCTGAAATTCGTGTCGATCTTTTTCTTTTCATCTATTTAGGAGCACACCACGGAAGTCACGTAGGCTTCTGTACTACTTAGGGTATCTCCGATGGTCTTTCTTAAACTCACTCTTTAGCTTATCGTTTTAGAGCCTCTTAGACAATCATTTAAATAAAAATTAATCAATACTATTTTATTCATCTTTCAGTAACTTTTCTATATTCTGTATAAACTTCAAAGTGTCCAAGTTTGAAGAGAATGTTCAGGGTTTTTTATAAAATTTACTCTCTAAAGCATTATTTAGAGAGTTATTTGCTAGTCAAAACCTATTAATTGATCTATCTAAATGTGAAACTATGATTTTTGGTAGGTCTATTATCTCTAGGTGGAAGAGTTATGCATCCTAGCTTTCAATCCTATCACTAGCCTACCAAACTAAGCAAGGAAGAATGCAAAACACATAACTTTAAAAAAAAACATATAAATATGTGAGCTAAAAGTGGTAGAAATGCAAACTTCTATCGATGACTGCAATATTTTTACCGGGGCATGAGGAAGCTTCTCACTTCCCTAGTCCTCGTTGGACCAATAAAGGAAGCCCTCACAGAGATAAAGCTCTTGGTCGGGTAATTTAATGAACAACTCTTGGGCCTTCCCTACGCACAATTAGGTCCATGAGATGGCCTCATCAAACCCCCTCCGCCATCTTCACTATCGAACTTCCAGCCAACTCCCGTGGAACCGGTTCCCTCCGACACGGTGGTGCACACTATAAATACGGTTGGTGTGGTCTCACATGACTACAAGCCCCTTTGATGTATAACAATGGTTTGCTCAAACATCTAGCAAACACTTTACATGTTAGTCTAACTTGTCTAAGCATTTCACAAAACACCTACACTAATCAATAAGTGATATTTAAACACTAAGTGTGGGAGCTCTAAAATGGAGTAACAACTCTCTATATAGGTTCCCCAACTCCTCCACACACCAAATGGCTGGTTTAGGAATTGAGGTGATATTTATAGTCCCCTAACTCAAAGTAGTCGTTTGTGCTTTTTTGGTCCTTATTTGTAAGGACTCGGTGGTCAACCGTGTACCAATGACTACTTCAACGGTCACCTTTGCCGGTGATCCCACATGTTTTCCATTGTGTTTGGCAATCCAATCGCCGTGTGTTTGGTGGTCCAACTATGAGGCACCCAGCAGCAGGGCGCCAAGTTTGTTTCATGTTTCTTCTTCTTCATGCTTTGGTATTTCTGCACGCATAACTTTTTTGGCTTTGGACTCCAATTTTAATAATTAAGTTTTTTAAAAAAACTAATGAAAAGCTCTAAAATTTTAAACTTATATCATATTAATTTGAGCAAATCCAAAATAATGAGACAAGATCAATTCATTGACATCATAAAAAATGATCCATCCTTCTTGTAGATCATAGGCATCCTTATATAGTCAGAGGTAGGGGTCTTCATGATCATTTATTAGTTGTTCTTTCCGCTTCATATTCATGTATTTCAGGGAGCCAAGAGAATTAAGCAATTAAGCAACATATATTAAACATCAGTATAGGATGTAGAAAATGAAAGCGAAATAAGAACCAGGCAGTAGCAACAGAAAAAGACACAAGGATTTTTCATGGCACTCTCAGTGAGGATCGAAGTGCAGTTATTAGTAAATTAAATGAAAAGGATAAATCACTTAATAGTAAGAGTGCTTTTGTGATTCTACTTTTGCAGTTTGCTATATTTGTAGAGTCACCTTGAATTACTAATCCCCTGTGTAATTCCAATGACACATAGATAATGATATCAACCTAATGAAATGGGACAAGTTACAGACTATGATTATTGAAAATACAGAATCTATTGCAGGAACCAAATTTTAGGGCATTGTAATTATGCGACGAACAATGTAAATTTTTGGCAATGTATCTGTGAAATCTTGCTGCTTAGATCATGTAGTTTAAAAGAAGACAATGTAATTTGACGTAGTAGAGACGATGTTTTTCTTCTCAGTTTGAGTCAAATATCATAAAAAGAATAGCATTTCTTTCTTCCTCTTCTCTCATTTATGTAAGACATTAATGTATGCTACTTTGAGGTTGAAAGATTTTACAATCTTAACTAAAATCATTTGCGCATATAACCCACCAGATTATAGACACATCATTTTCCTCCCCGTTTCCTCCGTCCTATTTCTTCCGTTACCCCCTGCCTTTGTCGATTAAATCGGACCGGTCTCTCTCGATTCGATGTGAGCCATCAAATTTTTTTCGATTATTCTAAAAAATACTTATTATATTATATTGAAGGATAACTGATCAAAACATATTTACGCTTACACTACTTTGCTATAAAAAGCTGGTTTCATTTGTTTGAATTCGTTAATATATATGTACAACTAGGTAAATGCCCGTCGCGTTTGCAACGGGAAAAAATATTATTTACTTTTTTTCCTTCCTCAGTGATCAACAATTCTCATTTTTCTTTGGGCTTGAATATGTTACGGCCATATAATAAATCGATCTATCAACAAGAGGTTCGATCACAAAGACAAACTTAAGTACGAGAACACTGAAGTTGTTTAGAATTTTTTGTTGCGAAATAAAGGCCAACAATGCTCCAATCGGAAGTTGCCTAAAAACATATCAATCGTAATTATAGGTGCTATTTTATGGGGTGATATTACTAATTTAATATCTAAGAATTAAATTCTTATTTTTAGTCGGGCGTGTGTGGCATGTGGTGGTTGGTTGACCCGGGGTGATTAGAGCGAGCGGGTGTTTAGCCGGGGTGAAAAATCCTGACTCCTGTTTTTAGCGGGCAATGCTTCATGCGGAGGCGGGGGTGAGTCTGCCCGGTGGGCGATTCCTTTTCACTCTTTTTAGTAGTAAGATTCATCACTGGCTTGCTAGCTCAAAATTGATCACTAACCACGCTCACGGACTATTTTACTATATTTACGCTTACACTATTTTTTAGTCGAGACAATTCACGCATCAAACAAATCAAAATTCCAAAGATCGTTAGTCCCACAGAGCCATCACTGGCTAGCCCAACGGACTTTTGGTTTTCTAGTGCTATGTTGAAAAAAAATATACGTGCAGTGATAAATAAAGGAACTATTTTATTTTTCGATCCTAAAAAAATAATTTTTTTTTTTTTGAAAAATAAAGAATTTTCTTGATTCAAACAAGTAATTTTTTCAAAAGGAAAAATATTTTACGTAAACAAGTCCTGGTTGATCCTTGCTCATATGCACCGGCCAAAAAGCATCGGAAGCCCATTTGCCAAAAAGCGGCCCTGCTTCTGTGTGCGTAACAGCATACCTAACCCCAAGTCCGGCGGCATTCTCCATTTCCAATCGGAATCGACTCCTATGGGTGAGCCTGAGGCGCCGCCGCCACTCCGGCGAGGACCGCATCAGCGGCCTCCCCGACGCGCTGCTGCACGAGATCCTGGTACGCCTCCGCTCTGCTGATGCCGCGGCACGCACCAGCGTGCTCTCCCGCCGCTGGCGACATGTCTGGGCGCACATGCCCGAGCTCCTCCTCGTCGCGCCACGAGGGGCAGAGCCAGACTCGTTCCCGGGCACCGTCGACGCTGCCCTTGGTGGCTACTTCAGCCCCTACCCTCGAGCGCCTCGGCGTTTCCCACCGCACACAAAACAAGTAGGCCGCGACCTCCGCATCCCGGCAGGACGCATTGCGCCGTGGCTCCACTTCGCAGCGCAGCATGTGGTAGGCGAGGTCAGTCTCTATCTCTGTGTGACTCAGGGCTATTTCGCACGCGACTACAAACCGGAAGTCGGGGAGGATGATGTGCTTCAGCTTCCGGTGTGTGAACGATCGAAACGGATCGAGCTCTATCTTCAATATGCACATAGAACGTGGCTCCGCCCCCAGGCACCAGGCCTGTTCAAAGAGCTGGCGTACCCTAAAGATAGATGGCTATGTCCTCATGGATGGCAGCGACGTCACAACCCTTGTGAGCACACAGTGCCCGTGCTTGAGGGACCTGAATCTTGTAATTGAGCTGATTGTCATCTTTGATGTCTCCATTCACTCCAACTCGCTGCACACACTGGTGCTCCGCGTCTTGAATACAAGGCGGCTAGAGATTTTGGCCCCAACACTTGAAGAGCTCACTATACTTAATCAGCCAATGGAGGCTCATATCTCTGCTCGAAGCTTGTCAAGGTAGATTGGGACTGTTACTATAACCCTCATGTCCAGCGGTTTGTTGATGTTGGGCGTAGGCTCCAGCTACTGCGAACTTCAATACGGGCGTTCTCCTTGACTAAATGGTTGGATGAAGTTGATGATTTGAATCTGAGCATCAGGCTAAATTCCCCAGGTGTGTTGGCATTATCAAATTTCATCAGAAGTTGTTTTTAATTTTGGGACAGTCTAACTGATTAGTTGTCTACTCATGAATCACGACAGATGTAGCAACGTATGAAAGCATCTTGAATGCAACAAATAAGCTGCCCAAGTGCAAGAGCTTCAGTGTATCCTTATCATGGCAACACCATGCCTTGGTTCCTATCATGTTGCGTCTCTTGAGGGGTTGCAATGGTACAAAGAAGTTTTGGGTACATTTGCGTGGTAGCTGGTCGCGACCAGTGGTAATTTCTAAAATCTTGGCATAAAAATTGTTTGATTGCAAGTTTTTTACTTCTTATTTGATAATTGAGAGTTTCTCATATGTTTTGATCTGTTTCTTTAGTTCTTTTAAATGTTGATATAGTATATAAATCATTACTTGAGCAAACTGAAGATTTGTGATTTAGCTTGTGAGCATTTTTCTTTTGGTTGCTTAGCTTGTATGAAATTGTGTTACCTTGACCTAGCTGTATTGGCAGGTGTGGGTCTCCCTCACTATGTAGTGCTGCAGTGTTTTAGATATGTTTGATTTATTAAAGCTAGCTGAACCTCGCACCAACGAAAGCAAGCTTTATTGATTTATGAATATTATCAATATTCTCCCACTACTAATATGTTGCTGCATTCCCTTTTTTATTTCCAGATGCATTCTTGTGTGCCGTCTTGCCCCTTGTCGTATGGAAGACAGTCGCAAGATTGATGGCATTGATCTCAGTTCACTTGAAGTGATAGAAATCAGAGGTCTTTCAGGTTCTCATGAACATATAGAATTTGTGGAGTTCCTATCCAGCAATGCAGGATTCCTGAAAAGGTTGCTCATCAATGTCAAGTTTTTGTCCTAGGCCCAAGGAAGTATGTGAGAAGGTTCGTAGCATGTGTAATCCAAATGTTAAAGTTGAATTCTCTGTGTTCACCAAGGGAGGAGGAGGCAGCTTGTGGTTGACTAATTTCAGGCCTGTGGTAAATGTAATAGTGGTCTTTATTAGTTTGTGCACAATGAGTGCAGTATTGTATGTTATTAGCTTTTTAAGGATTCATCTTCAATTCAAATTTGAACCTCGATAAATTAATTTTGGATCTCGATAAATTAACTGCACCTGAAAAGGCTTATTGTTGTTTTTTCTCCTAGACTTCGAGCATTTACATTAGATATTGAGATTGCAACATATAAGTGACCTGATGCTGGTGCACAGATCGTAGCCAGACGCATTGCCGCGCATAAAACCTTGGCTGCGCTTCGTCGTGGAGCACATGGTCGGTAATCTACATCTCGACATGGAACCGGAAGTCACAGGGGAAGAGGATGTGCTCGAGCTTCCCATGCTTCAAGGCCATGGAAAACAATCAGTATCGCTCGTGGAAATAAATGGGTGGCTCTGTCACAGCTGTGTGCATTCATCGCCCTCGTTAAACTCACGGGTAAATCTCTACAAGACGATTTACGCAACAAAAAGGGCCAATCAGCGTGGCCACGCCGCCAGATTTTTCACGGCCGTCCGATCGGGTGGATGGATGGCTCGGATCAGTCCAGTCCGGGCATTTTTCAAAAAACCCTTGGCGTTTAAGCGAAATCACCATTCCGTCCTCTCTCCGTCTCTCTACTACGGCCCGATTCTCCGCCGGAAAAAAAGTCTACATCACCCCTAACATATCTAGGATGGTCTACATAAGGCCCTGAACTATAAAACCGGGTATTATACACATTAAACTTTGCAAAACGGACAAATGACCCCCTTTTGGTTTTGCTAGTGGTTTTCCACATGTGGCCTCCGCGTTGGCTTGTTTTGATGATGTCACCGTCCGGTCGTGTGTTGTTGTTGGTTGTTGCCCTCGCCACGGTCGGGACGGCAGCTGGCTGTTGGGTCACCATGCCGGGGCCGATGATCCTGCCCCGGCCGAACACGAACGCCGCGGCGAATAGGCGAGTGGCATCCGCTTTCGGTCACCACGCCATGCCGAGGACATCAATGCCGCAGGCTGCTTGTACAATGGTCACCGCGACCACCATTCTCATCTTACTCTTATCCATTCTCTCCGGTGTGTATGTAATCACCTTCTAATACAAGCCGGTTGCAAGTCGGCGTAAGCGGCAAGACACGTAATCACCTTCTACAGGCTGGAAGCTGCTCTGTACAGACACCGCTGTCCCCAACATAATCCCGTTTCGGACGCCGTGGCAGCTTCAGTACGTGGAGGCTGCGGGAGGCCCTCCTTGGGGTGGATCTCCTCAGGTGCGAACTTCTTCCACCATGAAACGCCCGCGCCACGGAACCGCGGGACCGCATAGTCATGAGATCGGGTTCCGGCCTTCTAGGAGGCGACAAGCGCGAGATTTGTCGATCAGGTGGCCTAGTTGAATAAAATGTACTAAACACAGCTATACTCATGGGGCCCGGTGGCATGGGCCCATGGGCGTCGCAAACGCGCCCCTCCCCATAAGACGGTCTGCACGTAGCAAAGGCCGCTTGAGAAGCTTCCGTGCGACGCGGGGCGAAGCGCCGGCGTGGTCGACGCGCCAGCGAGTTTCAGCGTCGAGGGCGGCTTGAGCGCGTCGCGAAAACGGGAGGCCGCCGCGAGTGCGGCTCTCAAGACGAGCCCGGCGTGGGCGATGTCGATTACTGGCGAGCTGCAGCGAGGCGAGCGCGTGGGAATCTGCGGCGCCACGGGGCGGGAGGGGCCTCTGGTAGCGTTAGTCGGGAGGCGTGGCGCGGCGGGCAACCGCGTGCGGCAAGGGAGGAGCGGTCGCGGTGCGGTGTGCCCGGGGCAAAGACCAACGGCGGCTGAAGTGAGGTTCGGGCGGCATGAAATCGTCGCATGGGTGCGCCAAAAAGTCAAAAAGATCCGGTCCGCGGTGGAGGATCCTCGATCCACTGACGTCGGCGGATGCTTGCGCGTGCGTCCGGGAGGAGCTATGCATCATCGTGCTTTGGAGGAGATCTTTGGCGAGTCTTTGCACACTGGACCATAACTTGTTTGGAGAGATGAAGATGGAGCTAGAGGTGGGGTGACGGCTTGGACCCACAGCCCTTGTGTCACTTCCCTGCCAACTTGGAGCAACACCTAGGCAAAAACGGGTTCCCAAAACCGCCAGGGGGTAAAATGAATGGTTTTGCAAAAGTTTGTTGCGTTGGATCACCAGTTTTTATAGATTGGGGTGTTAACTAGCCCAGCCTTCAATACGTTCGGGGGTTATTTTAGACTTTCCATTCTCCCTCCCTCCCCCACCCGGCGATGCACCAGGCGGCGCGCGCTGGCGTTGGCCGCCCCCACCAACCCCTCCCTGGTCATGGCGGCGCTCGGCGCGGACGGGGCGGCAGCGTACTGGTGACACCGGAGCCCCCGCCATCGACGAGGCCGCGCTCCACAGCGGCTTCGTCGCCCCGACCACGGCGCCAGCCTCTCCGGCCCCAGGGCGGCAGCATCTCAACCTACGGTTTCGGTCCTCGCTCACCGGCCGTGGATCCCCGGCAGCGCAGGTTGCAGCGGCGGCCCTCGAGCCTGGGCGGCGACAAGCCTTTCGCGTCCACCTGCTTGCCCCGTCGCGACCGTGACTGCGGGCGGCGCACCCTTAGCGTGAATGTGATGCGGGGGGGCGCGGGCGCAGCGTTCCCGGTCATCACAGCGTGGGTGCCGGGTGGAGGCATACGTACGGCGATGAGCCCCTACCACGCCCACGCACTATGCTGCAGCCGGCGCTGTGGCCGCCCGCGCGACGCCCGCATTGCACCCACGTGAAGAGGCCTGGATTCCGATAGCAAGGGTATCTCTAGCCTCCGTGTCGACCTCCTGCTTCTGGATGATGCCCTTAAAATGTTCGATGAAATGGGCGCAAGGTATACATGCATCCCCATCTCTTTTTTACTTCTCAATATTTGTTGTTCCCCGTCTCTATCAGTTGTGCTTTGCATAGCCAGGTTTCAAGTTGAGTACAGAGATTGACACAAGTTCAATGATTTCAGTGCAATTGATTGGATGAGGACTGTACTATCTTTTTTTTTTTTTTTTTTTGTTAATGCACCAACTTGCCTGCGGTACATGTTAATTCGGACTATTCAGTTTCTCAAATGAGCTTCAGATGTCTTACTTCAAAAAGTTATACTCCATCAGATGCCTTACTGAAAGTCAATTGTTACTGTCATTTGTTATTGAGTGCAGGCCTCTTTCAATGAGAAGAATCAGAACTAACTCCATACTCTTATGATCCTGTTGTTCCTCAAGGACTAGATTGTTCCCACCTTCATTTCATTTAACCCTTACACTAATCCCACAGACCAACACGATTAACCCTATATGTGGGTTCCCGGACAAACCTATGTACATCCCTGCTAAGTGCCTAGCGATTCAGAAAGTATAGCCTGATGGGACTTGGTTACATGCATATATTAATATTTGAATGACTTGAAATGAAGCGCTACGTATAAATTTTGACACATTTGGACAGGTGCAACTGGTGTATTTTGGTTATCGTGATTTACAAATGGCAGTTACATCATAATATTGATTTGTCTTGCACAGGCAGCACGACATGTTTGAACAGAGATTCGTAAGCTTGGGGAAAAATGAAGGTTCCAGCATTGTCTGCAGGAGTTGCATGTGACCACTAACTCCAACATGATGAAGATGCAAATAATGACTGCCCTTCCAGACACACCATCGTCTAGATTTACCTACTATGAGATTATAGATCCTCTAGATTTACCAAGTGCAAATTTCAGCTAATACCAATTTACGCAAGTTGGTTCCTCAAAGATATAAATTTCTATAGTTAAATACTTTCAAGATAACATTATCCGATTGGCATACATACGGCAAAAACACATATGTAATAAGGTATACAAGAAAAAAAGGAAATTTTTTTATCCTAGCCTACACATAGCTAAGTTCTCTCATCTCTATATATATGTCAACTATCATAGCTGAGGAGGCCATGTAGGCAAGGTGCATGACTAAATGTCATTGCAGGTTGCAGCAGCAGATTGTAAACTAGGGGCGGCCTCAAAGGTTGGTGCTACAAGGAAGGGAGATTAAATTGGAACAAAACTCCATGTCTTGAGCATTAATCTACTTGCTTTTGCTAAAGATTTGCACCCTTAATTCCTTTTATGTTGCTTCAAAAATCTTCACAAAAGAAACAGCTTGATATACCTAAGTACTTGTTTTCATAACAAAATCATGTCTTATTGCTAGTATGTTGCATTTCAACTTCATAGATATATTAAGTTCTATTATGCCATCTCCCCATCCCATAGCCTGAAAAGCTTTACCCGATACTATCCAATATAAAGCTTCTCAGGTAATATTTTTAGCAAAAAAATGTTCAGGTCTTTACTGTTGATACACGGCCTATTCTTCTAGGTCTTTTTCTCTCTATTAGTTAGCAGGATATTTATCCATTTTCTGAAATTAATTCTGAAATAAGCCTCTTGTAGCATAGCACTTGCAGTATGGCACCATAAGATTGTCACTGCATAAAGTCAGGAAATAGGAGACTGAATAGGGGAGTGAAAAGTTGTCATTATTATGGGTCTCAGGAAATGATTGTGTCTCAGCATGCTTAACATTAATATTCTCTCCTATTAAGAACAAGATTTTGTCCATAGTCACCAGCTAGGTGGGGTGTGAGTACCAAATCTAACCACTTGGTGTGCTTTCAGGGTCATGAAGACAGATACACCATATATGTGCATGCATCAAGAGATAGGCTGATTCATTCAAGTCCAATATTTTGTCGTTATGGATATTCGAACTGAAAAGGTGTCTAACTAGAATTGGCTTAAACCTATACTGTTCTCATTGATTTCGCAGAAAATGTTTGCTAACTTTCAATATAATACATATTGATTTTGAAAAAAATGTTTTGTTTAATCTCAGATCAGTGCCATCTTTAATAATTTTAGAACTCCCATTCTTTAAATGGATGGATATAGTTTGTGAGTATGACGAGATTTATTAATGTTGTTGAACCATCAGCTGTAGCTATCATGACCAGTAGTACTTGTACTTGCCTACATCAATTGTGTCCAATATTATTTTCACCCAAAAGTTATAGTTGTTGTAGGATCAAAATTTAAATTTTCTTGCTAGGTGATCTGGGGCACGATTTCTCACGGTTCATGCTGAAAGAGGCTCTTGGCTCATGCCGTACAATATCCTGAAAACCAGCATTTTGTCTTGCTTTTGAGAGGCTAATCATTTTAATTTGTTCTGTTCCCATATATAATTTTGAGGGGATAGGTACGTATCCTAACACTTGCAATTGCAGGTTTGTGCCACTTCATAACTTTGATTATATATAGAGTTAGGTCTCATGGAGACAAATGTCCGTTTTGATAACTGGTAAGTGAACATATCTACATAAAGCAACAACAACATTTCACCTAATCAGAGTTGAAAAAAAAAAAGATTTGATTCAAGATATGCTTTCCTTGAAATTATGTTTTTAAAATAACAATTTTGCTATCAACATGCCAGATTATCGCTTTTCTCAGTTTTGATGATCTGTCCACATGCCGGCCTTTTTTTTTCATTCACACAATCCCAATTTTGGCCCTTTCCATTATTAGTTTAAAATTATATAGTTTTACGGCCCGATCCTAACCTGTCTAATCCTTAAATTTTTAGATAAATTAAAGGGCCCTTTTACCCCTCCCTAATTCTGACCATATGCTACCTTGAAATTGTGAAGAAAGATTGCAGAAAAAGGGTGCACAGGTGATAATTTCATATGACCGATCACCCTACAAAGTGGGAACTTTTATTATAGTTGTTGCTTCATTTTTTTGTATAATGACTTTTTATTTCCAATAATCCTCTATCGTCCAAATTCAATTACTTATAACAGCTCTTATGCCTTCATATAATTAACCTTCAATGTTTCTTCTCTTACAGTGGTTATAATGAAACAGCAGCATGCAATGCAATTTTATTCTCGCGGACACCCTTACTATCGGAAGTTCAAGTAAGTCTCAGCGTGAAGCATTAATATTCTCTCCTATTAGTAAAATAAGTGTTTAGCTACAGTTTTGTTTTGTAAACAAACTCACTTTTCGTACTACCTCATATAAGAACAAGGATATGTACATAGTCACCAAAAGTAGCTGGGGTGTGTATGAGTACCAAATCCATGAGGACAGATACACTATATATGTGCATGCAGCAAGAGATAGGCCGATTCATTCAAGTCCAATATTCGCTAGCAGGGATATTCGAAGTGAAAAGGTATCTAACTAGAATTGGCTTAAACTCAGAAACTGTCTCGCCATTTGACATTTATGCACAAAATGTTTGCTAACTTTCAATATAATACAGACTGATTTTGAAAAAAATAATGTTTCATCTCGAGTACCATCTTTTCTGAATGGATGGATTTAATTTGTAGAGTATAACTCCGCACCAATTGGACATAAGCGGCAACGCCGCGATTATTTCTAGTATATACTATATAAGCAATAAGCGAAGTTAAACCACTGGTAAATATATATACTATAATATATATATACTATAGTTAAAAGTTATATCGAATACTAATAAACAGTTTCGACGGTCCAGTTCACCCGGTATTCTCAATTTGCGACGCTAATGGCAAATATTCGGTCGGCCAGTCAGGTAATACCTTTCTTTTACAAACAGATCGCATCATTGTTCTATCGCCGGACCAACTACGCCGTTATTCGTCCCCAAAGACTTTCCATCCAAACCACAATTAGTTTTTATTTATATTTAATGCTTTATGTGATGCTGGGCCACAGATCTCGACGCGACGAAGACTGTATCACTTTTGCTCCCACTTTTTCATGAACTAAATGATGGCCTTTGTAAAGAATCCCAACAGCCATTATATTTAACTTCATATCCTCCAAAAAATTCTGGCAAAAACACGAAATTGTACTCTACAATAGTTTGCATAAATCAACTCTGCCATATTTCCCCAACTTGCTAACCCTCCCCTTCAAGCGAGCATATATACACGCCTGTATGCGCGGCATGTCCGCTCACGTCTAGAAGAGATGGAAGGCCATAAACATAATTTTGCTTTTATGTCTCGCGGGTTCCCGGATGTAAGTTGGGATGGGAGGGTTCTCGATGTAAGCTAGATCTCGAGCTTTGACAAATGAATTACGCGTGAGATGTACTTTTTACTTTGGCATCTCTTTTTAGAAGTTGGCGAAATTTAAGATTTGCCAAAGTAAAATTTTGACAAACTCTTAAAGATGCTCCTTAGAATTAAATTGTAAGGTAGATGGCAGGAGTGCAGGGTGAGGTTGGATCCCGGATGGCATTGGAGCCTCGAGTTGGCACCACAGCGTCGGAATTGTGAGAGTGGTGGCACGGCCTGCCGCTTCCATTTCTGCGTTGTGTCGTGCACCCACCATTGCCTATTATCTCCCCCTTCTCCTGGGCTGTCACTGGCCACCCACACTGCTGCCATTATCGTCTTTCGTGCCGATAACGCCGAAGGGACACTTTCGGGGCCACACTGCAGTGCCCGGGGAGGACACCCATTTTTGTTGAGGCAGGCTGTGAAAGATTCCGCGTTGTCGGGATGCTATTGAGGGCAGCAAGGGAAGTAGAGTGGGAAGGGAAGGTTCAGGGAGGGCAAAAGGAAGCGTGGTACACCATGCATGCAGTATACAATTAAAGAAAATATGTTAGCATCAATGACACGGAACATTCTTCTTCCAAGAGGTGTTTAAAAGTTAATCCTGTTACCTAGGTTCGATAGAAGCTTCTCACACTTCCATTAGTCCCTCGTTGGAGCATATAAGGAAGGCCTCGCAGGATAAAGCCTCGGCCGCGTAATGTAACCTCATGAATACCCTCGGCCTTCCCTACGCCGCAATTGGGTCCTAGAGATGGCCCTCATCCGTAACCCTCTCCCGCCATTCCCTTTACCTTATCGGTTTTTCCAAATTACCCTCGTAGGCCCAGTTCCTCCAAAGACGCATGGTGCATAATTATAAATACGTGAGTGTGGTCTCACACACAACTATAAAGCCCCCTTTCCTACGTGATAACAATGGTGTGTGCTCAAGCACCGAGTGCAGGAGATATGAAAACCCCACTAACACTAGGCCTAAACTTAGCAGACACTTTTTGCGATGGTTAACTAGTCTAAGCATTTCTCGTTAGAAAAGAACTTTACACTAATCAACAAGGATATTTAAACATTATGTGTGAGAAATAAAATGGAGTAACAACCTCTATATATGTTCCACAACCTCCTCCACACACCAAATGATTATTGGGGAATTCAAAGTGATATTTATAGTCCCCAACTCAAAAACTATTTGTTCGTGCTTTGTCATGCGCCAAGCAGTAGGGGACTCGTGTTCCAACCGTGTTCCAAAGGCTACTAACGGTCACCTTCAAATGGGTGGTCCCACATGTTTACCACTATGCTGGCGCTTCAATCAGTGACCATGAGACACTCCACACCTTCCATCAACCAGTTTTCTTTCTTAGACATTTCCCTTTCTCTCTCTCCCAACAATGTCTTTCCCCCTTTCTTCAAGTTCCTCTCCTCTCTCTTCCTTTTCCTCCTCCCTTCATGTTTTGGTATTTCCCTAGCACGCATAATAATGTTATTTTTTAAAAAAAAAAAAGAACTAATGAAAATGTGTTGAAGCTTTTTTTTAAAAAAAAAAACTAATGAAAAGTCACACTCTTAAATTGATATTAACTTGAGCAAATCCAAAATCGTGTGAGATAAGATCAATCTATCTAAATCATAAGAATGGACCTATCCTTCTTTTGTCGATTTTGGTCACGTCTAATCAATTCTACAGACCGAGTTGGTTTCTGGGGCATATTTTATGATGTCTCTGCGTTTGTCAAGCTGGACACTACTATCAAAAAGAACTTGTGTGAGGGCTGTGACAATATAATCACATTTAGAAACGATTTGTAGACCGTCTCTCCAAAAACTACACAAATCGGTGAAAATATCATTCGTTTCCGAAGCCGGGGAGCATTTAAAGCCGGAACAACTTCACGTGCAAAGTGGCCAAAAGTTTCGAACCAACAGTTTTCTTGGCTCCTCGTCGTGTGGCTCCGCCAACACTCTCTAAAGAGTTACATTTGTCTCTTTGGAAAATGAAATTATGATATACATCCTTGTTGTATTGATTGTGCGAGATATTGTAATGAATATTTGACCCCCAAAATAAAAATTATTTTTAAAAAAATTAACAACGAGAAATTTTAGTTCTCTTCGAAAGCAACGTAACTTTTGTTTTGGTCATTTATCTACCCGAGGTGATTTGAAAATTTTAAATTTAAAAATGTGACAAATCTCCTAAACAAAATTTCTTTTGTAAAAATGATCTGTTAGAATGTTGTCAGCTAGCAAAGTTGAATAGTTGTTAGATCCACAACTTCGGTTTTTTTTTTCATTTGAGATTGTTTGAAAATTTTGAATTTTCAAAATGCAAGGACTTGAAACCAAATTTTGGGACCTTTAAATATTCTAGATGAAAAAGTTATCAACCAAAATAATTTTCCTCAATCTATCCTTGTTTCAAGATCTATAACTTTTATATTGGTAAAACTTTTAGCCAGGTATTGGAAAAATAAAAAAGTTGTAGATATTTCAAATTCTGTGAGAACTTTTAATAGAATCTGCAGGATCTCAATAGTCTCAATTCAAATAACCAGTAAATCTGCAAAGTTGTAGATATTTTTTGAGATATAGAGCTATGATATAAAGTTTGGCTCTTTAAACTCTTGGCTAATGAGGAAAAAAGATAAAGGAATTTCTAGAGGTAGCTATGGGAATTCCCTGTGAGGTAGTTCAAAAAATATCAACTGTCTCTATAAGAAGTATTTTTCTGGAAACAGCTTGTTTCTAAACCATTTTAGAGATAATTTTAGGATACAAATCTCACATCTACTAGGAAATTAGAGACGTTGATAAAATCCACTCTTTGTAGTAGTACATGAGGTACTGCAACTGGGCTTTGGAACTTTTTGATCTTTTATTTTCTCGGCGGTAGGGATAACTGTCACAGCCCGAATGGCGACTCCGGGCGATCGGCGGCGACGGCGGAAGGATGGTGGTGGAGGGGCGGTGGTGGCGCAGCCGGGCGGCGTGACGCAGGGGCGGGCGGCGGCGCTTGTCGCCAGGAGGCTAAGGTTTAGGGTGCCATAGGGTGCCAGACCCGAGCTTTTCGGGTGTTACCCCTTTAATTATTTTCGATCGATTCCAACCGACATCAAGGCTCTCAGTATTTATGGTCCGCGGAAAGACATGCACATTGTGAATCTCGAGGAGGTTTCCTTATGATCGGAATACCTTTACAAAGCAATCTTATCTCTTGATCTATTTCTTTTCTCTAGCACGTGCAGCCGTGCACGCCAAGCAGTCTAGAGCGGTGGCCTGTTGGGCACCTCTGATATTTTTGTACCGTGACACATAACCTAGAGCAAATGTACTTGACATTAATACTGAGAAAACGCCATAATAAGTATTGTAAACACGAGTGACGCACTTTTTAGAAAAAGGTACACAACGTAATTAGAAACAACACGCACACACTCTCATTATGAGCAAACGCATCACAAACTCTACCTCTATAAAGCACCTTTTAACGACTCGAGCTAACATGTTTCAAGACTCACGAAAATCACCACAGGTGGCTCTTTTGTCGATGGGACGTAGTTTACCACTAAATTCTGAAATAAATCTAGAAAAATATAAACACCTAGCTAGAAGTCGAGATCCCCGTACCACTTCAGTATTTAGGTACAGTGACACACTAACACGAGCGACGACGACGACTTATTGTCCTCGTCCTGTTTGGTTTGGGAGCTACACAAATTGTCCGGGGCGCCTGGCAACATCCTCCGGCGTTGAATTTTGAATGGCTAGTGCTGAGTAAGATGATTGACCGATCAATTTTCAGAAAGTTCGAAGCCAGATAGACGATACTGAAGAGTACCTCAGTTACAGTACTTACAGATATAAGCCTCAAATAAGCACAGACGACTCGTTCCATAAGCACCGGCGTTCGCAATGGAGACGCTCGTCTCTGCGGCTCGCAGACCTCGTCGGTCGAGCCATATCCTTCACCGTGGACAGGTGCTGGCACCGGCGGTGCAAGGGCGGCAAAGAGGACACCCCGCAGAGGGCTGCACCGGCGTGCTTCTACGAGTCCAGACCGTCGCGTCGAGGAGGCTGACCGGCGGTGCGTCACCAACCAGGCGATGCCCGGCAGCTTCAGCTGATGAGGGAAGGCGTACAGAGGCTACTACCTGCTCAGCGCCTTCAAGCGCCAAGGCCTTGTGCGCGACACGGCGGTCCAAGATCGCGAGCTCAGTCGCCATGGCCACTCGTCGTTCGCCCTGTCCCCATTCAATCCAGCGAAGCGCTTAGGTGTCTCTCCGCCAGACGACGACGAACACGGCGTCATCAGAAGACACACGAGACGCGAGGGGAGGCGGAGCTGCAAGAGGTGCTCGCTGTCCTAGAGCACATGGCGAGCGACATGAAGCTGAGCTCGTCGTGTTCTTGAGCTGCTACCCTCCCACGCGCGCCGCGAGCCTTACAGTGGCACCTGTGGCTGGAGAACCGCATGTTCGGGCGTGAGGCGGAGCAGGAGAGGATCATAAGCTTCCTTTTGCTGAACCAGAGCCTGATCGCGCGGAGTGTTTGGGCGCGTTTCCGGTGATTGGCCGAGCAAGAAAGTCGGTAAGAGCACCCTCGTCGAACATGTCTGCTTGGACGAGGGTGCGCAACCACTTCCCTTTGATCGTATTCCCGGCGAAGGCGACACCAAGGATGGGAAACAATCACCCCATCTGGGACTGGGAGACAACTGCATAATTAAGCATCAGGATCTCGGTTCAGCCGGGAAAAATCACTGGTTGTTATTGAGCTGTCTGGCGACGGATGAACACACCTGGTGGAGAAGAACACCGCCTGCGCTGAGAGGACGACGCACCACCACGCCGGTCAGTAAGATAATCGTTACAAGTCGATCGGAGAAGATTGTATTTTGGAACCACACAGGCTTTTGAGCTGAAAACCCTTGCCTCGAGAAGCCTACTGGTACTTCTTCAAGACGATCGCGTTGGGGAGCACTGTGGATCAGCCGGAGCTTAGATCTATATGCATGGAGATGGTGGACCTGATGAATAGTTCATTCATAGCTGCAAATACATTTGTCGCTATCTGAGAGCCAACCCCAATCCTCAGTTTTGGCAAAGGGTTCTCAAAAAGCTACAGGCATCACACAAATATGTACCTGCTTCTCTTCGGCGAGCACCAACTGATCTCCTAGCGAATGATCGCCCATTTTACATGTGAGATTACCCAAGACTGATGCTATGTGCTGATAGCTTACAAGTATTACCGCGTCCCTTTACCAGCCCAGCAGCATGATCTGCCCAAGATAACCTTGGAAGAGGTGCAGATTGGAAGCACAAGACCTGAGGAAACTTTCAAGTCGTGGCATGGAGATCAAACATACCACCCATACTACAGCTATTGGGTTGAATTGTGGGTGCAAATCCATCGTCGTCGCTGCCCGTACACCACGGTGCAGGAAACAAGCAAATCCGGCATCGGCAGGTATGACTGAATTCCATGATGAATTTTATACTTTATGCCGCATTCTATTATGGATCTGAACATGTGTTTTATCGATTCATCCAGTATGTAGCATTAGCACACACTGGAGGTTTTATTCTGTAGCTTAATCCAACTCAAAATGCAATCTCTGCTAGTATACGGTATACCATTTTCTACCCACGTGTCTGACAGTTAGAGCCGAAGTTGTTGTATGGACTTCACTTGATTGAAATTTCAAAAAGGCTTGACTGACCTACAAATCAATGCCATTTGTTATTGGCCCGCGACATTTTTTTATATTTCAATGTCCTTCTTTTTCAAGTCGCATCGACCATGGCCAAAATTAAAGGAAAAGGACTTTTGTTGCACTTCTTGGAAGAAAAAGGCTTTACAAAATTATCCCTGTTTTTGCTAAATATTTGGTGGTCAAAATTTTAAAACTTTTGACCGATCTTGACCAATGATACTAGCATAGGCGTTAAAAAGCCCTAGGAGTTTTTAGTCTCAGGACTTATCAAATATAGGACTCTCCAAGAGATGTCATGGGACTTATTACTAAGTCTCAAAAAGGTCCCTCTCCCTATTTAGTTTACTTTTTAGATAATGGATAAACATATCCGCCTCTACATTGGATGTACAATGCTCAATTATTACACAAACTTTCAATGAAAGAAAAGATAAAAGCCATGGTCTTATAGATGGACCCGAAGCTAGTTCAAACAATATAAGGATTCCATCCTTTATTGGAAATTCTAAAGTACACTTCTAATTTCTTCTCATCATTGAGATTACTTCCTTGGTCAGCTCACACACCGCAATAGGTGGCCCAAGAGCTGCAACCAATACGCCCTCCTCAAAATGACCGCAAGATGGAGTTAGATTTCATTTGATTAAAAATAACATCATCAGCATCTCTAGATAGCCCAGCACATGGCAGTGCACCCCACCCAAATCAAATTTAACTTTTTATTTTTGATTAGCCAGCGACCTCCCCAAAACATATGGTCTCGATTGATCGAGGTTGAGTTAGACTAGTAGCTGAAAAGATAACTTCTCTAGATCATGGTAAGGGCAGTTTAGGAATAAATGTTGATAATTTCTTATCTCTATTATAGCATATATGCACTTCCTCGACTCTTCCACTCTTGACGCAGGTTGTCTCTTGGTCAAGACTAGCTCCTCTCTCGTCAGAAAACCAAAGAAAGATCTTAATTTTTAGAGGAACTTTGCTTTTCTAAATCTTCTTATGATCGAAAATGTGTCTCAGGTATTCATAAGGTCGAGGTACATCGAGCTGGACAGTAGAATATACCTGTGATTTTGGTTAGACTCCATCTAAACTAGTCCCGACCCATCCACCACTCGACATTTGAGATCCGTGCTACTAGATTTCAGCCATTCTCTGTAGTTTATTATCCACCGTATGCTCCTTCTAAAAGAGATGTTTAGTGGGCTAGTAGCCATAAACTATTAAGCTACGGTTGTGTGCGGATTTCAGACACAATATTATATAAAAGATGGATATCTTGGCTTTTTAGAGGCTTATCTCCTACCCATGCATCGCTCCAATATCTAGTGGTGGTTCCATCTCGAGCAATCTAAAAAGAACCTTTTGGCCAACACCTCACTCTTTAATATGCACGCAGGCCTCTCCAAAAATGAGAGAGAGTCATTAGGTCTGGTTGTCACTTTGAGTTAGGGATTTGGATTTTAGGTATTTATTCCCTTATAAGAGATTGCCATATGCATTCCGTGGTTCATCAAGTTAACCAACCATTTTGGCTAGGAAGACACTTATTTTGCAACTCTAGATTTAAGATACCTAGTCCCCTTGGTCTTTAGGACGCACAGATGTCCCATCCGGCAAGTCTATATCTGTTTATCTCAAGAGCCTGCCGAAAAACCTTTGATCTATAATAATCAAGTAATCACCCCTTTAGGTATCTCAGGACATCATAAACATAGGTAGGCCGCTTAAAACCGAATTGCTGGGTAACCAGTTTTCTCTATAAGACATGTGTATTTTGCTTCTCCCACTGATGATGCTTCTGCTTCAAAGCTTTATCTTCCACCTTTCTCCATTCGCACTGTCAGAGCCGCCTATGGTGTATCGATTCCTAGATACCTCCAAATGGATAGTCCCCAATATTGCATTCGAAGAGATTGCATAGAAGGTTTCCATCTCTTTTTAGTCAGCACTCTATAGCGTAAGATTTCGCTCGCCTCGGTGGAAGCTGCGATCTTGGAGCCCGCATAATTGCTCAGCGCAGCAAACAATTTCCGCATTTTGTGCTGTGCTCGGGTCGTGATTAATAAATAGAATAGTGTCATTCGCATATTCAGGAGGTGGCTCCCTGCCTTCCACCTTCCTACTCCCCTCTTCCTCAGCTTTGCGGCCGGGCTTCATGTGTTTGACAGGCTACGGCGCAGCTTACCGGACCGAGGCTGCTGCTCACGGATCCCGGCTTTCCCAGCCCGTTGGCTCTGGGCCCGATGTGAGACGCTCGGCCACGGGTGGTGAAGCGTTGCGTCGCGTGTCTCGCGACGCTACTCTCGAAGTATGAAGCTTACGACTCATCGCGGACCTGGCGTGCTAGCCAGCCGCAAGCTCTGCTCGAATGCACGGCGAAGCCTCTGCGGCCGAGCAAAGTCATGCGGGCAGCGCTACCTCCCTTGAGCGTCCTCACGGTCACTCTACGTCGCTTCCCAGCCACCGGCCGGTCGTCGCCAAGCACCTCGTCCACTAGAGAGAGGCGGGTGGCTTTTGGAGTGCGTAAAGAAGATACTGGTGACCACTGTCGCCGCTAGCGCTGCGTACTGAATGGCTCCGTACGGCGCTCGGCGGCGCTCCGCGCCATGTGCCGGTCTCGTCTCCGCCGTCGTCGCGAGCGTAGTCCGCTGCTCGCTGACGCAGGGCGCGCCGGCGTTGCCGGGTGCGCGCATCGTCAGCGCGGCGAGTCCGAACGGCTCCAGCGGCGCGTGGCATAGCTGGCGGCCAGCCGCGCATGCGGCGCCTCCCCATCGTCGCGAGTGGGCGAGAGTCCGTCGCGGCTCCGCGTGACGCATGGCGGCGGCCGGCGCTGGTTCAGCGCCTCCCGGCGTAAATGTGCAAGCGAGTCGATCGACTCCAGTGGCTTTTGGCGGCGCATGCACCACAACCCGGCTGTACTACCGCGAGGCGGCGAGGTTAAACGTAGCGTCGGCTGAGACTACTCTACGCTAGGTGATTCGCGGTGCTCTGCGCGAAAAGGCGCTGCGAAGATCTCTTCTGTACTCGCGCTTCTAACGTCGCGCACTGGCTCAACTCCACAACACAAGACTTCGGGTGAAAGCTTTTGCCAAGCTCCGTGTGTACGCTTAGCTCCGCGATGGTGGCGCTATCCGTCATCCACCTCCTCTGAGAGCATCGTCGATGAGTTCTTGTGTTCGGCGTTGTATTTCTCTTTTGTTTTTTGTGCTTGGGTGTTGTCTTGTATGGTTTTAGTCCCAGGCTTTTTCCGCAGTAGCTAGGGCGAAGCGAGAGATTCCTCCCGCTCCCTGTAGCGAGACTGATCAAGTAGGTGGGGAAGCTCTCCCTCGAATTAGTTATCATCATGTATTCAATGAGAAAAGTGATAACCCTAAGGAAATGTAAATAAAATCCTGTCACACATCAACACACCCACATTAAAGAACCAAACATATGCGGTTGTAGTGCAACCATATGTACAGCAACTATTTTCGATTTCCAACTACAAAGAGACAAGAGAAAGATATGCATACCTTCTCTGGCACGCTCATCGCAGCTCAGCATTTTCCTTCTTCTTATCCTTGTCAGAACCCTGTGAGGCATGATATATCCATGAACACATGCAAAGCTCAGTAAAATTTAGGTACCAAACCAAGTAAAGATGGGGAGAGCTTCAACCTTACGGCTTGGCCCGAGGCACTTTACATCATTTTCTTTTCTTATTTGAAAGCGGCTGCAGAGACTGCAGATCCTTATCAACTTCAATCCTTTCCTCTCTTCAGCCTTCAAAGCTAGGCGGAGTGCTTTCTCCTCTTCTCCTCC